>PVJI01007068.1:0-81035 GCA_004026765.1 Micronycteris hirsuta
TTATTGTCTAAAAAGAGTAGGAAGCAAGATGGGCCAATCAAATCGGATTGTGTCTGGTTCGTGATCCACAGGTTTCAAAGTAGATTCCCCCAGGAGTCAGTCCATACAATCACTGAGTCACTGAAGCAAAATATTTGTGGCAATAAGTTGTGGTGGAATGGAAAGAGGGCCTTCTAAGTTGCTGCTGGCTCTGGTTCCATAGAGGCCGATGAAATGTGTCTGATATTGCTGTGTGGTGAAATTGATAAAGTGGCCATTAAGGATGGGACAAGGTAACCCAGGTGATTGAAGGCCATGGTAGACAGAATAATTCCCTTGTCCCCTCTCTTCATATACTCATCCCCTGGAACCCATGACTCTGCTGCCTGGCATAACAACAGGGAATTTGAGAATGTGATTAGAGTTAGGCTTTGGAGATGGGGAGATTATCTTGCATTATATGAGAGGGGTCAATATAATTACAAGGCCCTCATTCCGGTGAGATCCTTGTGAGAGGTGAGAGGCAGCGAAGGGGACGTAACAACAGGAGCAGAGCCAGGAGGGAGACCATTGGAGGCTGTGCTGTGGGAGAACGCAGGCAGCCTTTAAATTGGAAAATACCAGGGATTCAGGGTGGGTCTCCCCTAGAGCCTTCGGAAGGAACAGGGCCCTCCTAGTGCTTTGGTTTTAGTAATTTTTTTAAAAGATTTTATTTATTTATTTTTAGACAGAAGGGAATGGAGGGAGAAAGAGATGGGGAGAAACATCAATGTGTGGTTGCATCTCCCGTGTCCCTCCTGGAGACCTGGCCTGCAACCCAGGCATGTGCCCTGACTGGGAATCGAACCAGCGACCCTTGGTTTTAGTAATTTTGAAGTCCACAATTTTCAGATAAATTTATTTTTGTTATTTTAAGCCTCTAAGTTGGCGGTAAGTTTTTACAGCTGTCATGTAGACACAAAATAGGAAACAGGATCATCCTGTAGAAAGACAGAGTATACGGCCATGCCAAGACACCAGGAGGTAATGAGCTACAGCTATCACTGGAGACTCCGAACTAGGAGCACAGGCTAGTCACACAGGTCCTTCTGCCCACAGCGGAGAACCATGAGGGCCCAGGAGTACACACTGCTCTACACAGCCTTTGGCCCTGCTAGCAGGAGATGCTCCATGCCTGTTCTCCACATACCGGCCGAGTAAGGGAAATGGGAGGAGAAACATAAATATGCCCAAAGCACAATTTAACCACTGAAACAAACAAACAAACAAAAACAACAAATTAAAGGTGTCTGTTTTAAAATTGAGCACTTTTGTTTCTGGTCCTACACCTGTGACTTCCCTTCCCACTTATTCCTAAGTATTCAAAAGGAGCTTTTGAATTTCTATAATTGTTCCAATTATAGAAACTGAATTTGCTAGATAGTCTACTCTCATCAGAAAACAAAATCAATAAAAGGGCTATGTTATGTCAGGAAACAGCTCAGAGAAGAACAAATGATAAGAATATTGGTTTAAAAATTAAGTGCTTACTATATACCAAAAATATTATAAGATATGTAAAGACTACACCAGGCATTTATTATCTTGAATAAATATGTTTCTAAAAAGGGCAAGTAAGCAAAAAATAAAAAAAAATTACCAAATAAAAACATTCAAAAATGCTAAAAAGGACAAAAGCCTTTACATTAAAGAGAAAACAATGTAGAAAACAGCGAGGGTTCACAGGAGAACAAATTTTCAGTAGCCTAATGAGCATTCTGTGTAGATTAAAGCAAAAACATTGAGCGTTCCAGGAGAGAGGTGTTTGTGTGGGAGGAGAGCATTTCAAGAGAAGATCAGAGAGTAAGGATGGCATATACTCAATACCATGAAAGTTTGAAAAAATAAGATAAAATAAAAACACTGTGTAAAATAATAAGGCATACATGCATACATTCCTACATATGGTAACTTGAAATTGCAAGGGGAAAATTCATGGTCCAAGATGAAACAAATATTCCATATTAAAAAACAAAATTAATGGACTTTAGTAGTACAGATGGATTCTAAGAAATAGCTATAACAGAAAAATTGGAAGATGTTAGGAATTAGGCAAAGAAGGAATCTATTTCTTCTCTCAGTAATGTAACAACAAAGTCAGTAAGAAAAGTCAGGGACAAATAAAGAAAAGCATACGAAGCACATAAGAAAATCACATAAGAAAAGCATACTTCAAATATGAAGTAAATCAGCATGCGTCATCATTTGGGTGACTTATTGGAGTGAGAAAATAATTCATTTGAATTTAATTCTAGAAATACCCCCTTTTGATAGGCACAGAGCTTATTGCACTGGATGTATTGAGAAGAAAATATAATCAAAGAAATTTATTTAACTCTGTAAGAAATTATATTTATTTGATAATAATACTATAAATTTATATTTACTTTAGAAGTAACACATAAACAGATAACAAAGTCATAGTCTTGTCATTAGAGAACAAATATTATTATTTCTGAGCAAGTTTTCCCAGGCTAGGAACTCTGGAAGTAGAGAATGTCTAAGAAGAAGCAGGGATGCAAGATATTTATTGGAATCAAAACCTGTGATATTTAGGACAGGAAAGATTTACACTTAGAGCTTTAGGTAAAAACTGCAATGTAAAAATCTGATATTTTAAGAAAATGCAGCACCATAAATAAAAAACAAGTCAGTAAGAATATAGATCATAGCTCCAACATTTTTGATATTGTTTATAGTTTTCTTCATTGAACTGACCCTATGATCAACAAATGCTGAATTGAATTATAATACAGATACTCTGGAAGGAACTAAGACGTACAACTATTTCCACACTGATGACTCTACATTTAGTCAAGGACTTTAAGTAATATTTGGGGATGGTTAAGATTACACTTAGTTGTTTTCTTGTCTGTTAATTAGGGTCTTCCACAGGATAGTGAGGAACATATTCTAAGGACCCACACACAGGAGACTGTGGTGTGGCATGGGTTTATTCGTGTGGAAACTGAAGCTGCTCCCTGGGTCTCCAGTGTTCCATCCCTCTCTGTCCCACAATGGAGAAAGTCCAACCTTGTCATCGGCAAGGCCAAGATAAAAGCCAGTGTCCAGAATTTTTGCTTCATATAAAGGCTTAGTCCTTTGAAGCCCACAGGCAGCTGCTAAGTGGTCTCAGTTCTCATCCAGGTAGTTTAGCTCATTCCCAGCTGCTCTGGTGGTAGAGTCCACGTGGCTGCCAGCCTGCAGCTACCAAGGCCATATGGCTATGGAGAGAGAATGTGCGAGCACATGAGGTGAGCACATCACCAGGTGGGCGAGAGAGAGCTGCTTTGTTCTCCTAGGATTATATTAGCTAGGGCTTGGAATGAAGCAGGGTTTTTAGTTTGTTTGTTTGTTTTCAAATTGGCCAATGGACTTTTCCAAGCTTTTGAAGCCTTGGGATGTGTCCGCAGCCCTAGTTAGATTGACAGTCCTCTATGGTCCAGCATCTCCCTCTGAGTCCCCAACATCTGGTACCAGAGGCAGGGAGGGAGGAGTGTTAATTCCCTTGGCAGGGAGATGCTGTAACTCCCTGGGTGTGAAGCTGTAGTTTCCTGGCTAGCAAACATGCGTATGCTCCCCATTTTATTAAACTCAATGTGTAACACCGTTTCCTCACCTTTCCCATTAGTTAGGTATTGATGGTAACACTACTGTGATTTTGATATATCGATGTTACTCTCTTATAAATAAAAAATCACGTTATGTTTACTTTTAAATGGTATCATCAAAGATCATTAATAAAAAGTGTTGGACTCTTTTATCTTATTCCATGAGATAAATTGACTACTTTAGTCATTTATTTCAGTTATGTCCAAAGAGACGTTTTGAAAGTAAAGCTGAATGTGAAAATGAAGAAATTAATGGAAAATCTCTTTTGAGATCTTGCCAACCTTAATGCTGGTTAAAGTTAAGGTGAAAATTAAAAAAAAAGTGTTGATATCCAAATTAATCTCTAGTGTTTTCTTTCCCTATTACTATGTACTCACTAAAATATAAAAATAAAACAAAGAGCCCTGGCTGGTGTAGCTCAGTGGATTGAGCACAGGCTGTGAACCAAAGGGTCGCTGGTTTGATTCCCAGTCAGGGCACATGCCTGGGTTGCAGGCCAGGTCCCCAGGAGGGCCATGTGAGATGCAGCCACACATTGACATTTCTCCCCATCTCTTTCTCCCTCCATTCCCTTCTGCCTAAAAAATAAATAAATAAAAAATAAAATCTTAAAAAAGAAAAAGCAAAGAATCTTAAAAATGCCCCACCATTTAACTACCTTTGTCAAGTATAATTGTTTGCCATTTCTCCCCCTTCTTTTTGTTCCCTAGATCTTATCAGAAGCATTTTACTCTCTGTGTTCCTTTTGCAAATGCTCCTACTTTCTGCTTCCAGGAATTCACATCTACCACATTGGCTAGTATTTCTCAGTTTCTTTGCAGGATCCAGCACTAAGGGATTTAAGCACACATACTTGGGATATTTTGGGCTTAGTCTAGAGCCTGATTAATGCCTTATTTTCTCTAATTTATCTTAATGAACTCATCCATTGTTAAAGTTTAAATATCGTCCACATATTAATAAGTCCTAAATTTATATGTTGAGGTCTCCCTTCACCTGTGAATTTGTATCAGTTTCCTAATACTTGTTAGTATTTTCACATTCAGTCAGCCAAGTTAACAATAATGTGTTCAAAACAGAACATTCTTCCCAATTAAAGTATGTTCCCATCTAAGTGTTTTCTATCTCAGTAAATGGTTTTGCCATCCAGACAACTATGAAAGGCAAAACTAGAATTTGAGCCAACTATTTAAATCATCAGCTACTTTAGATTACTCTCAAAGCAGAAAACAAATTTCCATTCACCTTTCTTCAAACCCATTCTATGAATGTAATCCAGTCCAATTCAATTCAGTCCAATTTGATCCTATCCAACACAGTCTAACACCATTTCTCAGCAGGATTGATATTACAATATGACCTTCCTGATTCCATCCTTGCTCTGCAGAGACATAAAATAATATTACATCATTGAAGAAAAAGGCATGGTTTCCTTTAGAAAGAGGTTGTTATGAAATACAATCTGAAGATTAGTAAAGAAAGAAGAAGTAGCACAGACAGGCCCTGAACATAATGACCCTCATTTTGTAACAGAAGAGAAGAGCAAAACTCTCACAGCAGAGTGTGATTTAGTAACTAACCAAAAAAAGAGACGGTGTGAGGCTCTTTTGTGAGCACAATATCTGAGGATGTTACACACCACTTTGTTGGACTGGCTCTCTTTTTCCTAGTTCTGAGATGGAAAAGCACTGGTTTGAACTCTTACGTATCGAGGTGGTCTAGCATGGTGGTGCAAAATAGGAGAGGTTGCCAGCTCAGGAGACGATTCAGGAAGGTTATTTTTCGGCTTTCTGGAAGAAGCAGGAGGCAGTGGGAAGGTTACAGACCTAAGAGATGACCCGCTCCTCCATGACAGAAATAACTCAGGAGCAGAAGTACTCTTTTCTAAAACAGGTTGTGCCAGTTGGCATGGCAGTTTAAAACTTCTATTGAGGAGAGATCTGCTGATTTAAAGACTAGGCTGTGACCTTACTGGTTTAGATTTTGTTGCAGTGAGTGTTGCTGTGGACCCCTGCCTAAATTTATTTAGTAGTGTTCAAAGAAAAAAATGGTGGTGCTATTTCGGTAAAAACTAACAATAAGAACGAAAGGGATGTGTACAGCTAAGAAAATTTTTATACCGGGGAGACCACTGTTCTGTATTTTCATTCCCTGATGTTTGTCTGGTCACCAAGCCAAATGAGGAGAATTGTTGGTAATTAAAAAGTAATTCACTGAAGTGAGTGCAGCTGTAGCAATGGCTCCATTGCCAAACTCAGTGTAATCTATAGAAGCAAATCCTGTTTCGACTGAAAAAAAAAAAAAAAATCATTTACTCATGAGGATAAGCCTGGAATGCTTTTCGCATTTATAAAAACTTTGGTGAATTTTTAGCAATAAAATTGTGAAGAAGAAAGGAGAGTTTGCCAATATAAAAAATGTTACCCTCACATATGTGTACATCTGAATAATTATTTACAAACTACTCTGAACTAAGGGTGTGACTATTGTACAGCCATTTTTATTTCCTATTTTATCACCTGGGGTTAAATGGCTCGAAAACAAAGAGTCTAGAAAATAAGCATTTAAATGATTGATTTTGACTTTTAAATGTAGTCAATACTTGAAAGCCTGGTATTAAAATATAATTAAATCTGTAAATATTTTATTGACTTTCTCTTGGCATTTTCTTTACGAAGTATTATTTCCATGCCCTTCAAAGTGAACGGTTCCACATGGGGAATACCTTCCTCACCCACTGAAGGTAACTGTTCCCTTTACTTAGTATCTCTCAGATTTCCCTTGTGTTGCTTACTTTGTCCTGACAGCACTTTGAACATTTTGTTTTCTATTTTTGTACGTACCCATAATTTTGAAACTACTTATTCCTATTTCTGTGTCCTTCAAGAGATTGCTATTTTTTGAAGATCAGCGCAGGAGATGTTCTCACCTGCGCTGTACATGCCCCAAACTCATTCATCACTTTCAGCGCATGCGCCCGGTGGACCACTGGTAAAGGCAGACCGAGTGAAGAAAGGGTTGAAGAATCATGCATTTCACGTATATTCCTATAATTCATTTTTTATTATCAGATTTTTTTTTTTTGCTAAACTATATCGGCATACTTTTAATGCCTAAGAGGTATTAGTACATGAATTACATTTATAGATGAAAGTTGGTTACTTGCAATAGAGGTGGTTTATTAAGCAAATATAGTGACTTAAAAAAAAAATCTGACTTGTGTCCAAACTATGCAATCGATTCATTGGGAAACTGCATTAACCACCATTCACTTTAAAGTGTTGTTGTTGGATTGGTCTTTGACACGCGCCATCTATTGAATTCTTCAAGGTGGGGCTGGAAGTGGGAAGCCCTTGGCACTGATGGCAAGAATTGGACTCTCTGTGTCTACAGTCCAGGTGTGTTGGAGAATAGTGATTCTGAAAGGAAAAATTGATAGGTAGAGAGGAAAAGAAATGAGAGTGGGAGAGAAAGAGATTTCTTATTGTTTTCATGTCTCTCTTTTTTGTTGTTTGCTGCAGCAGTTGTTCCTGAGAGCCGAGTTCCTTTCCCTGCACAAGTGAACTGAATTTAGGTCTACTTCACTTGTAACTAGAAGAAGTTTGAGGAATATTGCCCTAGGTGCTGCAAGCCATCATGAAAAAATGGGCAAAAATTGATTATATACAATATTTGCCAGTTCTACCCAAGGATAGAAGGTGCCTGATTTTAAAGGGTAATGTTGTTTGACTTTGATCTCGTAGTAAATGGGAGTTCACCGAGTTGTCTGCAGTTGCAAGGAAACTATTAAAATTCTGTAAATGGTTTTCCATTTTACTTAAATAAAGAGACCAAAATAACTTTAAGATGTTAGATAATTTCTTACTGTAATAATATCTTTAAAAAATCTAATATATGTTCCTATGCTAATTGCAGAAACATTTATATTTTCCTAAAAATAATAAAGGAAAAATACATGTTAGAATTTAAATATTTAAGTACTGATGGATAGACTTTCTCTGTCAGAGTCAAAATAGAGATATGAGAAAACTTCGTGTATCCTAAATTTAAAGAACCATCTCCTGAACTGTTCAAGAATTTCATGTTGGAACATAACTTAAAGTAAATGTCTTCTTTATTTAAAATATAGAATCCTTAAAAGAATTTAAAGGCAATTATGGTTTTTAAAGTTGTTAAAAGAACAAAACATAGAAATAAGTAATGGTTCTTGTAAGCATAAAGAGGTTACAAAGAGGCAAATGATAACTTTAGACTAAAAACGAAAACACATTCATTCCACAAATGTGCCTTGGGGCATTCTGTGAACAAGTTACTGAAAATTCAAAACATTCAGCATTTCCTTTCAGAGTTTCTCAAACAGCAGGGCAAGAGACAATAAACATGAATGAATGAATGAATGAATGAATGAATGAATGAATGAATACCGTCAGGCAGTGATGTGTGAAATGGAGAGATATAAAGACGTTTAGAAAGAAAACGACAAGTAGAGCTCAACTGGTGAAGGTCCCTGTGAACAGAGACGTGAAGAGTGGGCGGGTCACCTGGACAGCTGAGGGAAGTGTGTCGGGGCCCAGGGAACCGTGCTGGAAGCAGCCGGAGAGCAGCGCTATCCCTGGAGTTCTCCGTAACCACAGGGTGGCTTGTGTGCCTGAAGCGCAATGGGTGAGACAGAGTCTGGTGAACACCAGAGTAGAGAACCGGCCTAGCGCAACATTGTGTGGGGCGACGGAGCTCCTGGAAAAACATTTGACTTTTATTCTGAGTACATTTTGAAGACAATGGATGGTTTGGAGCCAAGGAACTGTCTACTCGTGTTGAAAAATTTCTATTGCTTGGTTAAGCGTAAACCGGAGATACGCAAAGATGGAAGCTGTGAGTCCGGTCAGGGAGATTTCATGACCAGCGTTTGATACCAGGAGTGCCCTAGTGTGACAGCACCTGCCATTTATAAAATTGTCTTTAACATTTGTAAAATATATACTGCCTGACAAGTCTGATGTATTCGCATTTATCTTTCATATTTTTCAAGAAACTGCCTTTATTTCTAATACTATTTTTGAACTGCCATCTTGTCACATCATCAATATGACAATTAAGACATGCATGTAGCTTTCACTTAATATCATACATGCTCTGTGTCATGTTGCATACATAAATCATGGCAAATGGGTGAAGCAGGAGTTATCATGACCTACTCAATGTGATAAATAAAGCACAGAAAGGTTAATCAACGTGCCTAATTTTGTACTATGGAATGGCAGATTCGATGTGACTAGAGTCGTTTGCTGCTAGGGCCTGCTATTTTTGTCCTGAATTAAGTTGAAGTTTCTAGCTATTGTGGATTGATTTGGCAGAATCTAAGCCAAACACTGACAGTGATTCTGAAGTGCAAAAACATTTCCAAAATAAAAAGATTTAAGAATACCAAAGTTATGGCTTTGGATCAATTTACTTAAAGTTCATATCGATACCATTCCATTGTTTTCTAGCATAATAATGTCTATAAAACACATTCATGAAAGTTAGATAAAATCTAGTTTGATAAAGTAGATATGACCATTAATGAAATTATTTAATTTTAAAAATTATTGACACATTAGTTGCACATTTCATGTACAAGCTTCCCCCAAACAAAGTATTTATTACTGATGTTTTCTATTTCACTTAGCTGCCTGTCATAGGCTATATGTAAGAAATAAACCACTTTTAAATCTGTACACTCTGTTAATCTTTTCATTATACTATGATTGTTGTTATTCAAAATTATTCTTGAGAGACTGCAATATGCTCTTTGGAATAGCAATACATATATACATCCAATTTCTGGCATTTAATGGAAAAGAAATTTAAAACTAACAAAGCATTTGCACGTGCATTTTATTTTTATAAAAACTAATGTAAAAAGCCTTGTAAATACACACACACAAAATATCTACCTACTTTCATGTCTCTGAAACACTTGAATAAGCTGCTACTTTTGAAACAAAAATATATACTCTTCAATTTATTCATTACAGAATGTAGCTGGATAACTAATGGGATTACCTACACTTTTTTCAAGAAATTAAGAGTGAGAAAAAAAAAAGAAATTAAGAGTGAGATACAAAAAGATATATAATTGCAATAAGGGTAATTTTTCCCCTGAAAATCACTTCTTTAACATTAGCATAGTAGGCTGTAACTAATATAAATAAAAGAATAGAAAATATGACTTGACCGAAAAGCAGTCAGTGAAAGAAGCGGTCTCTTCAGGAAGTTCAGAAAACACCTCTTCTACAAATTGGTGATTGCTGTTGATACTTACCTTGGAATTTTTCTTTAGCTTTTTATTATATTTGGTAACTTTTAAAAATGTTGTACATTCTCTGATGGTAGAAAATGTAATCATAATTCCTGATAATTGTCAAAACACTTTTTTAAAGATACCTATCTATTTGTGTGCAGATTTATTCATAATTATGCTAAAGGCATTTTCATAAGAAATCAATGGATACGTGGTAAGATGTTTAAAGATCTATTTTCTTCTAGAAAAGAAACCTTTTACTGAATAACTGCAATTAATTTTCTACATGAAGATATCCTAAACTCTAAAACATATTTGATAAATACCATGCATATTAACATGTGAAGCTTATAGTTAGTTATTCTAGTTTTCAGTGATCCTTTGCAGTATCCATGGAGGTACTGGTATCAGAGTGACCCAGATTCTGGTGCCATGTAAGCGCTTATGCTCCTTTTCAACCCAGGGGGAAACCACTTTATTCAATAAATGAGCAGATAAAAAATTAAAAAATTTTCCCCCAACAAACTACAGATGATTTTGAGAGATGTAATTGTTTTCAAAAAATAAAAGAAATATTTGAACAAAGAACTGTATCTTAGCAGTTTACAAATTGTGACATTAATAGGTTTTCCTTCTACCTCTCATATCCATCACATACTATTCAACAATAATCTATTTTCCAGATAATTAATTTATTCCTTTGCTTGTATATTTTGTGACTCACGAATCAAAGTCTTATGAATACAATCATCACTTACTTCATGTTCAATACCTAAAATAACATTTGTTTTCCAAAATATATAAAATTAAGTGTTTTATATGTTCAGGGTTCTCTAAGAAAAAGATATTGTATAGAATTAAAAATGACTTGAGACACTTCATTCATTCATGCATTTATAAATGTTTATTTAGAGTATATGTGAATCATATTCTGTGAGGCATTTAGATGTATCGATGAACTATGCAAGCTTGTTCATATTCTCACTCTGTTCATGATCTAGATGATATAGTTAACTCTATGCTGGGCAGTGTGCTGAGGGTGTCTATAAAAAGGAGCCAGCAAATGTTGAACATATCCGAAGCTCAAGAAGAACGACTAATATTAGACAAAAGAAGCATATTGGAGATAATTAAATTCAAGGGCATTAAGAGGACACTTGGAATAATACAGTAAATTTTAAGGGGTCATGCAAATACTAAGGTTGTATTTTATCTTAATCAGTGTGTGTGTGTGTATTTGAGTAGTTTTGCATATGGAAACAAGGCCACCTTAAAAAGTTGGATTCAATTTAAATTATATTCTACTAATAAGACTTTTAAATTTTACTCAATTTTTACAGGCCATGTCTTTCAAGAAAAATCTTAAGACATGATTAATGATTAAAGAGGCAATGAAGACAAAGTCTGTTCAGGGAAGTGTTAATAATTCAGCTATCACTAGTTTTTTTTTCACTGCTTGTGGAGAAAATGAACGAGTTGATTTCCAGACTTACGTCTTCTATGTATCTAGCGATCTTATGACTACTTGGAAGCTGGGCTTCTCAACTCAGGACTATTGACATTTGGGGCTAGATAACTCTTTGTTTTGAGGGTCTGTTCATTCAGGTCCCATTCTCCAGTTGTGACAACTAAACACGCCTCCAGAAAGTGCCAGGCGAACCCTGCAAGGGGGGCAATTTCCCTTGACCGATAACCAATGATTTAGAAAAAAAACTGTCTCAGCAAAGTATAGTTTGATAAAAGTTATTTTGTCCTATTATATTTTTTGTTTTCAAAGTCCGAATAAAATTCACATCAACATTTTTAAAAAGTTAGTTTCAATGTGCATAAACTCATTCTAGAGTGTAAACCGATTTTTATTATTATGTATTGGGTATTTTAAATGATACTAATAATAAAAAAAAACTATCCTTAGCTTTATTAATGGGCAAGATTAATAAACCTTACATGAAAAATATGTAATTGCCTCATCTGCCAAAAGAAAATGCTGCTTTTAAACTAAATACTCATGGGATTTCATTTATATAGTTGATACTGTTTTTAATAAAACTAGCTGAAATATTTTGCAGGCATAAAACTTACTGGAATATGCTAACTTGTGTCTGTGACCTGAGTACTGCCTCATTCTGATACTTCTATGTTACTAAAACATAATTATGGGCTTAATGGCTCCTAGAAGTTCATCAAATGCTGTATTTCCATATGTTTACCTTTCTAAACCATTTTATGTTGTAAGATTTATAAAGGACACACAGAGGAATGCTGGTATTGTTGGATCTTATAAAGATTAGAAGGAATTATTACACTGTTGCACTTCATTGTGATTGCTTCTCATATTGCATCACATAATTGGTAACTTTGATTATATCTGAGAACATCTTTTAAATAATATTTTTCTGTGACATAGTCATGGCTATACTTTTATAAATATATGCATTTTAAAAAATAGTAAAGCTAATGAAGGCCATTTTACAGTATGTATAGGCTTTTTCTCATGTATGCCTCAGTATGCCATTATTGATTTTCCTTTCCTTTACTTAATTGTCCCTCATCCCATAAACGTTACCTTTCACTTAGATTTTCAAGTGAATTTATTGGGAAATGAAGACATGATTTTGTATTACTTTGAAAAGTGACAAATTAAATTTTATATTTTGAATTAATTTACCTTCTTTTAATGAGTTAATTATTGATTAATTATCATTTCTGGCAGTCTTTTCTAAACTGTTTCTGGTTTCTTTATACTCAACAGATAATTAGTGGTTTCACATTAAACACAATAGTCCATGTGCAGCCTAACTAGTCTTTTGGAATTTTATTTCTTAGTGCTAGAAACCATATATTATGTGACCCTAGCTCTTCCTTGTGTCACTTACTATGTTTTAGGGAAATCCTCCTCTTAACTTGTAACACTTACTAAACGTCTTAGCAACATCCGCTGTAAACTTATCAGTGGTGGGTGGTTTCTCAGACAGACATGACACTTGCAATGATATTTACTTGCATCTGAGGCATTTATAAACCCATTGAGGGCAGAAATAAGTACTTAATGCTTCCTTTTAGTTTTCTGTGGTTACACGAGACTGGAAAAAATAGAGGCTCAATATATTGGGAAATGTATTTTTAGTTTTATTCTTCAGGGAATTTAGCAACCCATTTTAGTAATATTTTGCAAATACTGTTTTTCCATTATTGCCATAAATGTTATAGTTCCAAAATTGTATACCAACTTTTCTAATCATCTCAGCATCCTATCCCGAATAGGGGAATAGTGGAAGATGACCGAAGCTTTTTGAACTACAGCACTCGCTTCCAGGTAATTGAAAGGAAATGAATAAAAATGTGTGGAAACAAAGGTAATAACCGTAGGAAGGTGTCCCATCCCTTGGAATCTGATGGTGAAAAATACAAGGAAATAAGTTGCAGAGTTCAAGAGTCATAGAAAAACAACAACCCTCATGCAGAAGAAGCAGAACCCCTAACCTCGAAACACAGAGAGGTATGTATCATCTAGTAAAGGCGCTGCAATCTAAAAGAAATTTAGTGAAGTCTGAAGAACCCATATGAAACACCTGCTACTCGAGCTGGAGAATTGAAATTCCACTGCTCAGTTATCAGATGGGCAAAAACGCAAAGCATGTCAAAACACTCAGTGAGTCTGTTAAGAGATGCTCATTTATAGTAGGTAAAAGTATATATTTTTTGGTTGAATAAATCTTAAATATTTATTGAGTATCTCTTGACCTGCTTGTCAGAAAGTAGATGAGACAGTGAAAAAATAGATCTGGGCCATGTTTTCGTGGAGCTTAATCCTTAGTTGACATCAGAAAAAGTTAGGAAGGCATCCTTTATGTGGCAGGCATATATTTTCTCTAGACAGACTCTGAGTGAACCAAATTTAAGGTTATGAGAATATTGTTCACCATGATTATGGCCCAATAGCCTTAGAAAGCAATCACATGCAATTGAATGCTACAGAAAAAGAAAAATATCACAACATTTGCCTGTTTATTTTTTATACTCCTGACCCTAAGGCCTGTATTAGTACCTTTTAGGATAGATATACTTGAAAATAAACAGGTTACTAGCAAGTCTTCTTGACCAGAAGATTGTGCTGGACATGTGCCAATACTTCCATCTTGGTTTAACTCAAAGCATTCACGTGGGTCTCCAGGCCTCAATGAAATGTGAACGAACTGATACAGGACAAAGGCCGCACTCATACTGCACTTCATGGTCAACCCTTGGCCTGTTCACGGTTTGTCTTCTCCTGTCATCTGGGTCATATTTATTCCCACTATCTACGCTCAAATTTTGTTCAATAAAACTCCTAATTACCACAAATTATTTATTATCCATTAAACTGCTTTACCCTGTTTCCACAGTCACAGGTCATTAACCTTAAGAATTAAAGTACTTAATAGAGCAAGGCCTTTATAATCTATAATAGATAATAATTTTTTCAGTCTTATTAAAGTACATTTAGCATAAGAATATCAGAACTTTTACTTCCCATCATAATACATGGTGAGATTATCACCAAGCATATTTAGAAGTAGTCTTATAAAATTAAGCTCAAACTAACTAAACTATAGTTTTAATGAATAAGATGCAATATTTCTTTCTATTGAAGAACTTCTTTTATTTCGGGCCATTGACAAAGTATTGGTGGACTATCCTCTTAGAATTTTTGCCATTTTATGTTCCTCTCACCTACAAAAATCCATTGTAAAATGTGAGTTCCAGTCACAGAAAGCAAGGTAGAACAAGTAACTTTGACCTACAGAGTTTGAAAAACTGTAAAACTAATTCCAAAAATTTGATAATCTGGCTTGCCAGATAAATATAATTTTAGTTATCAATTTCAGCCTTAATTTGTCATACCATCTTTTTGGATTCTTATAGACACATCGTGGTTCCTATAATCTGCAAAAATATATATCTATCTCCTCGTGGGATGTTCACTGTTCCCTGGAAAACCAATGGTGGCTTTGCAGCTTTTGTGCTCTTTGGAGAGAGTGGAAATAAGCCCAGTATCCACCCTTGCGAGGCAGCAAGAAGGTGTTCCCTCCCAGCATGTACCACATCCTCGGGGGGAAATGCCAATTGATAGGTGGCCAAAAATTGGGAGAAAATCTGTGACAAAATTTAACCAGCTGAAGGACAACTTATGTACTGGCCAGGTCACTAAACTAAAAAGTGTCTCTCCTTTCAAATACTATTTTGTATGCATGTGCATACTACACGCATTTGTATAGAATGTTATCACTTTAGCAACTTCTGAGTCTTCCACCTACACTGCAATTGGTCATCAGAATTTCAGCTGACTTTAATTGCCATTGCAATTTCTTTTCTATTTGCCCCCAGCCAATTTACCGGATCAATTTTTCTGTGAACCAAGGTACTGAACACTTCAGGATTTCCTAGACTTTGAGCTTATGGCATTTGGAAACGTACTGTGTGTGTTTGTGTGTTGTGATTTACGAGTGTTTTCAAAGGTTGAATGTCAATACATTTATAAAATTTTCACAATTTTAAAATATTTCCAAGCCAGAAATACAGCTGACTTCATCAAATGTACAGTTTCCGTCCGTTAAAAAAAATGAGATGTTCAGTGTCTGAAAGATGAATATATACACACCCACCTTCAGCTCAGCTCACCCTCAAAACCACAGCTAACATGCCAAATCGGAGGCCAAGAGTTGAAGAAATAACACATTAAAATTAAAACTGAAGTTAACTAAAACTTCAAAAATATTCCAAGGTTGTTGAAATCATTCCACGTAGTATAACTCCCTAAAAATATTGTAAATATTTAACAGAAACATATTTCGTGATAACATGTAATTTAGCAAGCATAATAAGTTATTTCGAGTGAACTTATTAGCTGAAATTATTTCCAAAACATAACGCAGTTTCCCAATGGCACAATTAGCAAATTATCATAAATAAGCATAGACTTTCCCAGTCACAAAAAAATAAGGCTTGTTTACAGTAGTTTCCTTATCTGTTTTGAAAAATCTTTTTAGGCAATTATATATAAAAGACCTGATTCTTCGTTGAAATGTAAGATGAAAGACAAATGTTTAACAAATATGTAAAACAAATATGAACTGAAATTTTGAGTCATTTTTCTGTCTCAGACTATAACAAAATTAGAAATAATGCACTTATAACCATTATACAACCGTGATAATTATTTCCTCTGAAATGACTGATGGTGTGTCCTGTACCCACACTGTAAAAGTATTTTAAAACTTTGAAGATAAAGAAGTCAGTATGTTAGAGAGCATTAGCTCATTACCCATTCTGTAAAACTAAAGCATATCTATCTATATCTGTTATAAAAGTAAAGCATATCTGTATTTTCTCAATATTTAATTGTTGCTGAAGTATGTGTGCTTGATCTTTTCAGTGAAATATTATATGTACCCTCCTTACCAAAAGTAAAAAACACAGGGCAGAGGTAAATGATATTTTTTAATGATAAAAGACCCAATCAAACATGTATTTTAACTTAAACTTGTGGCTTGTTTTCCCTACTACTCATACCATTTAAGGAAGAGGGAGAACTCACTTCTTTCATATTTTTCAGGCAACTTTATTAGAGACCATCGGGATAATTTTCTTGCTTCTCTAAGATTACAGCACACTTTTAACCCAAGTCCAATAAATCACTCATCTTTTCAAGTTTATTTGCAATTCTAAGCGCCATTTAAACATCATCAATAAGGTTACTGGCTACGTAGCTTTATAGCATGCTTAACAAGAACGCAAATTTGCTGCTCAACATCATTGCTAATGAATCTTTTTCTTTACAGTTCTTTCCCTTATGCTTTTATTATGCATTCTCTAAATCAATAGCTGCTAAAACTGTCAGCGAAGTAGTCCCTGGTTACACTGACGTGATCTTATTTGAAAGTCGTACCTACTTTGCTTGCCACCTGATGCCTCCGACGTGATCGCACATTCTCTCCGGTGCCTCTGTGGCTCTGTCGCACTAGTCGGAGCACCGTCCCTGACGAGCAGCGAGCGCCGCTGCCTTCTAGAGACTTTTGTTATCAGTCTGCTCTGTAGATTCCTAAGAAGTGCTCTGAAAATATTCAGTGTAAATCTTCGACTAGAGATTTATTTAAGAATTTGCTTAAATTCCATCCTATCTGGATCACAAATGTTAAAAAAAAAGAATCTATGCATTGAATAAGAGTTTAGATAAAAATAACTGCAAAAAGCTCTTCAAATTGAGAACTTTTATAGTTCTGATTAATCACTTTCAGGATTTATTTTTCCAGTTCTATGTCAAAGAGGAATGGGAAGGGGAGTCTTCATTGCCATCTTGTTCATATTTTGTCTGTTGATCTATAGAATATTTTCAAAATATTCTTGTCAGCACAGATGTTTATTACATTATTTATATTTATCATGAAACAAATCTTATTGAGTTGTACATAATACCCATGATTTGGAATATAAATCGTCATAGGTAAAAATGTTGAAGTTTGGAGAAAATAAATGACTCTACATTAAAACTAATCTGACATCTTGACATCTGGATGAACCCAGACCCTTGACCTCTTCCCTTCTACCAGATGATCTTAGGAATATGGACACAGAGCTCTGGGTTGATCAACATAGAATCTGCATTAGTTCTCTCTCTGGAACAAGTTAAGTTGCCCTGCATGTTATCTAACTGTGGCATCAGAGACACCCTGCGCCCCATCCCTTTGACCATCTGCTCACGGGACAAGCACTTGGCAGTGGAAGGCGCAGGATCAATATCATCTTGATGCTGTCCAGCACTGTGTGTCTGTATGTAAGTTCCCCCTTAAACTCATTAATCAGCAATCTCAGCTTGTCTGCCTCATTCCTTGGTTTCTGAGCTCTTTTGGTGTTTGGGGCCAGTTCGTATATATGACTCTCTTCCAAAACAATTGGTGAGCCAGCAAAGCCTGGGCAATGAATGGGAAGGAAACGCCTGCAGGGGAAATGCCTAGCTGCCCATCCACTTCCATATGGGGAGGGGTGGCCTGTATGCTAGATACCTGTGGACTGCCATATACATATGTAAATGCAGAGATGCCCCCAAACACCAGCTGCTCTCCTGCACTTGTTTGAGGAACTGCACTGTGGCAAGGCAGGAAGACTTTTATGGCCACAGATACAGACTGGGCCTTCTTATGGGTTGTTCAGCTGACCATTGATGCCCAGTTTGAAGCCAAAGCCAAGGTTAAAAAGCTAAAGATACAAGTGAAACTAAAAAAAAAAAATTAAAAAAAATATATATATATTAGAATGTCTACATCTCTTAACATCAGGACTGGCTGACAAAGGTTGGGAGGGGGAAGATGTCCTACAAACAGATCCCACTTGTTTATGGCAGCCATCAAGTCTCTGTTTTTATCTCCTTGTGCATTCATGTATCTATGTATGTGTTATATAAGAGAGGGGACCCCCCCCCCCAATGGAGTTACCTTCTGGAGGATGGGACCCTTGTAGTACAGGCTTCCACACTACAAGGTGAGTGTTATAGGAATCCAACTGTATCGGTGTACCAGCTGGCTTTGTTGTGAGAGGATTCATTTGGCTTCGGTGATTATGTGAAGACTCTTTCAATGTGTGTGCCCATTTCATGATGGGTGATTTACCAGTGTTCAGCAGGTTTTGACCAAAAACAGCATGACCCCTGTACCCCACTCTCCCTATTCACCTGATTTTACCCCCAGGCAACTTTTTTGTTTTTTTTTTTTTTCCCCTGATGAAGAATCCTAAAAGGAAAACATTTTGCTGATGTGGAGGAGTTAAAACCAAAAATGGCAGAACACTAAAAGGCATCAAAATCAATGAGTTAAAAAACTCGAGCAGTGGAAAATGTCTTAACAGATGTATTGCATCAAATGGAGAGTACTTTGAAAGGGATTGGAGTTTAAACATGTAAGGATAAATACATGATTTTTTTTTTATAAATAAATATTGGTTTTTTTTTGTCCCCTCTCTTATATGTAGTATTTCTACCTCTGGATAGCTCTGTGAATTTGTATAGAAGCTATGTTTAAAGGGTTTTAAAACAAACAAGTGTTTGTAAGGATTAGTACTCTAAACTTCTCAGAAATATAGAGAGTAGTCTAAATGCTTTTCAGAGTCATGTGATTTAAAAACAAATTGCTTTAAAGTCAGTTTAAATTTATTGGGTTAATTAAACAAACATGTCCTGCCCTGGCGGTGTGGGTCAGTGGATTGAGTGCCAGCTCGCAAACTGAAAGGTTGCTGGTTCTATTCCCAGTTGGGGCTCATGCCTGGTTGGAGACCAGGTCCCTGGTTGGCGGAGTGCAGGAAGCAACCGATTCAACCAAAGCAACCAATGGATGATTCTCTCGAACACTGATGTTTCTGCCCCTCTCTTTCTCCCTCCCTTCCCCTTTCTCTCAAAATAAGTAAATGTTAAAACCAAACAAACCTGTCTTTAGTCTCATGGAGCTATTGTAGATAACATACTAAGATTAAAATTGATTTAGTTAAACAAATGTGTTTAAATATCAAGAACAAACTGATCTAAAATTAGAGTTTGGTTCTCCTTCTCTTTATTAAAACGAGAAAGTTCACTTGGCCCGCAGGTCTGCTCCTGAAACAATCCTGTGCTGTATTTTATGTTGTCTTAATCAGCTCTTTGAGAAAACAGAATCTTCTCGGTAGTAAAAACGTACTTTCTGCATTTCAAATGCCCTAGCTGACTTTCATGAAAAGGCAATAGCAACAAAATGTTTATTCCGCTACTGCAGAAATGATCCCTCATTCATTGCCAGACTTACACCATTCTGATGTCCTTGTAACGTGGCAACAGTCTGATCTTGAGCCAGGGAAATTACAACACAGAGACAATGGTTGTAAATTAAATAAATGTGCACGGATATAGGAAACCCAAAACAGCTACGTGGTTCTTCATGGCTCCCTGGAAACCTTATTTTCAGTTTTTGCTTTCCTCTATACCAAAGGAATGCATTTGAGCTGGACTTTATTCACTTACTACTTAGTATGTTTATCAACAGCCTCTTTTTGTTGAATGCATATTTTCTGGATGGGTGGAAGCCTTACCTTTCCACAAGGCTAATCCTCTCACAGTGACAAAGAAACTGTTAAAAAATGTGTTTCCCACTTGGGGTATATCTTCCAACTGCTCCCTCAAGGCTGTTAACATAGCCCAGCACATGCCATAGGGTGGTGGCTCAGGACCTGCCCCTGTTTTCCTTCGCGACCTCTGTGAAATGGGCTCATTACATCAAGGACATAATGTTAGCCTGTGAAGATAGGCTTCTACTACAGAAGATCTTGCAGGCCTTGCTGAGCCCCCTGCAACAGAGAGGATGGGCCATCCATTCACAAAAATTAAAAGGTTCAAACCCAGCTACAAATTTCCTACGGATCACCTGGTCAGGTAAAGCACATCTCGTACCGGGCACTGTCATTGAAAAGGTACAGCATTTTCTTTCCCACACCTAAAATAGTGAAACAGTTACAAAACTTTTTAGGCCTTTTGAGATACTAGAGGACTTTCTTTCCCCATCCAGTTCAGCATTTGCACCTATCAGCTGGTAAAGAAAGACGCTCATCGGTGCTGCGAAGGTAAACAGGAAGCTACATTTGAGAAAGCGGAGGTCAGAGTAGCCTGAACACAAGCCCTGGGTTCCCCCTTTGTTGGGGTATTCATGTCTTTGAATGTAACTGTAAGCCCTGAAGAAACGAAGTAGGCTCTATGGCAAACTCAACAGCGGAATGTCTCCCTTGAGTTCCAGCTGCAAATTATGGAAGGATACAGACACCTGCCACACCCCCAGTGAACAACTGGTCTTTGGAGTGTATAATGCATTGCAACAAATAGAATCCATCACTACTACCCTACCAGGGGCGGTGTGGACAGAAGGGTTATTTGTAAGCCCACTGCTGCTGTTGTCCAAGCCTCTACCTTACAGAAATTACAGGCATATTTCCAGCACAGCAAGGCCCTTTCCACATGCCCTTTGGGATACGAGTTGCACACCACTGTGGTGCCAATGTATTACGAGACCCCTTCAGTGCCTGCTGTAGAGCCCCCACAGGAATGTCCTCATCAGTGAATGAAAGCACATTTCCCGTTCCTAAAGAAATATCATGTTCAAATGGGTCTAGCAGAGTAATTCTTGTGTATGGACTGCACTGGCCATACAATCCTAGACAGACACTAGAGTACAACCGGGTAGCCGGCGGGCAGAGCTAAGGCCCACATGGCTGGTATGTGCAGACAGTTGGGCTATATTTCAGGGACACACAACCTGGCTGGCACAACAGGCACAAGACAGCTGGCAAGTACTAAAGAAGCTATTATGGGGGACCGCGATGTGGCAGGGAATCGGCAAATGGTTATAAGACCTAAGCGCTCGCCTGGCAGTCTGTCATGTTTCTGCTCACCAATCTGACTCACCTCCCCAAAATAGGAAGGCTGATATACTAGCAAAGAGCAGGATATCGGCTCTCTCACAAACATCCCACTGGCACACTGGGCACAGCAGTGCCAGGAGGGATGGCAAGAAGCAGAGGGGGCCAGATTGCCCCTCTGCTTTGTAAACTATGGGCAGCAGCAACCAGTTGCCTGCTATGTTGTCACTTGTGCCTCTGCCCCATCCCACATGTACCAACAGATACATGTAAAGAATCGATCCCCGTACCAGACTGGAAGATAAGAGTACATTGGGCCTCTGCCAATGAGCTGAGGACAGAAATATGCTTTAACATATGTAGATACTGCAACAGGACTATATTATACCTTTCCTTGCAAAAGAGCAAACCAAGCAACCACCATGAAGGAATTCGAACAACCGAGTGTTACACATGGCCGCCCCCATTGCACAGACAGTGACTGCGGTGCACCTTTCGCTGGAAATATTGCCCAAGACTGAGCCCATGAGAGAGTCATAGACTGAAGATATTATTTACTCTATAACTCACAGGCTGCCAGGTTAACTGAAAAAGAAATGTTATTTTAAAGGCACAGCTCTGAGTTATTTTACAATTCTCTACCTTGCATGAATAGGCAAAGGTCATTGCTGAGGCAATTAGAAAAATAAACGTGGCTGGTACCAGCCTGGGGCTGGCTTGCTACCAACACTGGGGAAGTTCGACCAAGGAAGCCCTGCTGACCATTCTGTTCGAGAACTACGGCCTGAGGTCTTAGTGGCAAGGCCTGATAAAAGCCAATGCCATCTGCTGTTCGGAGCTCAAGACGTCAAACCAGGGGAGGGAACACTTGAGTGGGTGTTAGACAGGCACCTTCTCGCAGTAGATTGGATACTTTTTGCCAGAGAGCGAGGACTGTCTTGGCCTGCTTAAAGTGGTTATGTTCCACCACAAGGCACCACTATGCATACAAAGAACCAATCGTGCTCACTCCATACGCAGATGTATGGGATGGCTACCTCTCAATGTTTGCAAAACTATACACACTGTAGTATCTACTGAATGCACAGAAAAGGGAAAGCCTAGCTATACCTATGGAATTTTCTCAGCTCCAAGAAAATATATTTGGTTATGTGGAACTAATTTAGAGCCCTATCTTCCCTATGGTGGAGTGCCAATGTACTTTAGGGTAAACAGCAATGGCCAGAAATCTATATTCAGAATTGCCAACTGTCCCTCATAATTTGCTGGCCATGAGAGCTGTTGGACATGTAGCATGTCCTGGTGGGAATGGGATGAGAGTTCTTGCCAATGGCATGCTACTCCTGGTATTATATGTAATATATCCATATATCCTGAAACACCAATGCAAAAAATATATGCTCATGTATGTTCATAGCAGCATTGTTTACAATAGCCAAGATTTGGAGACACCCTAAGTGTCCATCAGTGGATGAGTGGATTAAAAAGCTGTGGTACATTTACACAATGGAATACTATGCAGCAGTGAAAAAGAAGAGACTCCTACATTTTGCAACAGCATGGATGAACCTGGAGAAAATCATGCTACGTGAAATAAGCCAGTCAGTGAAAGAAACATACCACATGATATTACTTATGTGTGGAATCTGATGAACACAACAGACTAGTGAACAAGACGGTAACAGAAGCTTAGCTACATAGGACAGACTGACAGCTGCTGGAAAGGTGGGGATGGGGGCAGGATGAGAGATGGTAAAGGAATTAACCAAAGAACATTTATACACAACCCAAGGGCAGGGACAACAATGAGGGGATTGCCTTGGGGTGGGGACAGGTGAGGGAGGGGAAGGGGAGAAAAGTGGCAACAACTGTAACAGTTGAAACAATAAAAAAAAAGTACAGACAAAAAATTACAGGTGAAATGCTCATTCTGAAGTCAAAAGCAATAAAGAGCAAACTAACGGGTTTGACTCAAAGACGCAGAGGATGTGTAGCTACATGAAGAATGACAAAGATGGGCTGTATTTGCAGGAAGCAGCCTGTCTCTGTGGCAATACTTCCCAACCTTTCTATGAGCACACAGCTGCCTTGAATGAAGACAAGTCTTCCTTTAGTCACAGTGCATGGCCACAGAAGTAAGTGCTGACTTCAGATGTAAGCTGAACTTCCTGGAAACTTTAAAAGGTGACTCAGGAGTTCCACGAACCCCCTTGTCTCCCCCTTCCTCCTGCTTGAGATTCAGATGCAGTGCCAGAGTGGTGGATTAGATAGGGAGAGATTCATCAGACATAAACAAACTTCCCTCTTGTTTAAGCCAATATTATTTTTCATTTTCTTCTGGATGGCAGCTAAACCTAATAAAAATATTTTTTTTTACAAATATACATGGGTTCAAATTTCATTTGATGGCGTTTCCAAGATGAAAAAAGGTAACGATTCCAATGATTTATTACTACATGTCGATGAGGTGGGGCAGTAATAATTTATTACTGGTAAGCTCAGCTAAAGAAAAGTGCTTTTGATGGTCTTTACTAACAAATACAGAGAAAGAAAGCATTTTCCAGATTAATAGCTGCATACCAGGTGCTGGCTCAGGGGTATGTTAATTTACTTCAGTATGAATCTTCATCTATAACAGCAGCTGCGATTGGAGTCAGCATGCTATTGAGATGATAATCCATCGTTATTCTCCAAGATCCATCTGGATTGTGTATGACCCAAATAGGCAAGTTGAATGAGAATGTGGCATGAATCACCATCCTTGCACTTTTCAAGTCTTTCAGATTGTCCCTAATCTCTGCAAAATCCTTGTGATTGATTTCAAATCACTCTCTTGGTTGACAGAAACCATTCTAGTGGCTTCCACTTGACCTTTCCTATTATAAGACCCCAGTAAATCAAAGTGCAAATTTTGCCAGTTGATAAATATGACTATTACAAATTACAGGAAATGGCCATAGGATATGTTCAGGGATCCAGTAGGCTGTCTGTGAATTTTGAGATCAAGCCAAAACTCTATGGCTCATTTAATTTTCATAAGCCTCAAATCTGACTGGTGGACCGCAATGGCGTTTCATGTCAGGATTTAGATAATTTTAGAGTCAGAGTCCAGTAACCCCTCAAAAGTCTGATTATTTCCTTTTTGCTAACACATTCAACCTGGTAATCACCATATGATGTTTAGGGAATGGTAGAAAAAAATTTTGAGTATTTACTTTGTGGCTTTATGGAAGGATCCTTCCTTAAGGGGGCATAGCCTTCACTTCATTAAAAAAAAAAGTCTTTAACTATGTGAAATCTAAAATACATGAATAAACAAAATAGACACAAACTCATAGGCATAGAGGACAAATTGATAGTTACCAGATTGGAGGGGTAATGGAGAGAATGGGTGGGACAGGTAAAGGGATTAAGAATTACAAATCTGTGCTCAGTTGTTTAGGGTGGTATCCTAATAAGCCAAGGATGCAGGTTTAATCCTTGATAAGGGCACATATAAGAATCAACCAATGAATCCATAAATAAATGGAACAACAAATCTTTCTCTCAAATCAATAAATTAAAAAATAAAAATAAAAAGAGAATGACCGATTAGCAGTTATAAGATCAGTCATGGGGATGTAAAGTAGAGCATCGGGATTATAGTCAATGATATTGTAATAACTGTGTTTGGTGTCAGATGGGTACTAGACTCACCTAATGGGGTGATAACTCCACAAAATATAAATGTCTAATCACTATTTCATACCCCTGGAATTAATATAACATTGTATGTCAACTATAATAAAAAAAAATCTGTGAATTGGCTCAAATCTGAGACTATGATTCTGTTATGGTGATTTAAACACTTTCGTTAACCAAACCTGGAGTTTAGTTATTAATACAAGTTTAGTAGGTGACCAACACATTTCAGTGCAGCAATACAATGTTCAACTAGCCAATGCCAAAAAGCTCTTCAGGTCAGAGCATCACCTCTGTCACCCATAATGGTGAACGTGTGTACCTTGTCTTTGACGATGAAGAGTCACAACTTTGCCCAGATCTGATCATTCTCATTAAATTTGGAGAACTCATTTCAATGGCAGCAGTTTCCACGATCGTTTCTGGCCAATGAAGAATAGCCATGCAGAACTATTCAAGCACAGAAGGGATCCACTCGTGAACACATTTTCTACACTCAGAAAGGACCGTCTGTTGTAACCTCTGTGGGACACAGTCAGCAAGTTTTATATGATTAATTCATTCAAGCATTCCAATCCCCTTCAGCATTCAGATACTTTGATGTACTGCATAGTAAAACGTTCTGGTATTTCCCCTTCATTTAGTGGAATGCGCATTTGGGCCCAAATCAATCAACCAAGCAAAACATTGGAGGCACTCTCTTACGGTCGAGCTAAGTTATTAAATGCTTGTGTCTATTGAATATTGACATGAATATTAAATGTTGAATATCTGTTTTGGGGATCTAAATTCAGCCTGACCTAACCCTACACTTCTTAAACCAATTTGCATACCATTAGAATTCATTCCAACACACGTTCTCCAGGTTTCCATCCACATACATTTGCAAGATCTTGGCGTGCATCGGATCTTCTCATAGATCACACTTTGTACCTTGCTCCTGGCCTCGTCGGAACATAAATCTAACGGTTGTAGACATAGAAGTAATGAGTTGTGGGGAATTAGGCCTTGAAGAGGATGAAAAGTCCCTCAAAACAATGCCCCAGGGGAGGCCACCAAAGTTTCATCAGCCAAAATTAGACCACCTCCTCAGACAAGGAGGAAATGTTTTTGCTATTGGCAAAGGAGGCTTAACAAAATTTTAAGAGTTCAAGGTCCCCATTGTATTGAAATTTGAAACTATATGCGCGTCATAATTTTCCGTGTCCCTTTCCTTCCTAAATATAACAGAGCAGGGATGTGTCATCCTTCAGTTGACAATGACATGTCCCTCGTTTCCCATGAACCCTCTCTGGCAGCAGTGTGCAAGGCTGTGTTTCTACTAGCAGTCTCTTCAAGGGTGTTTAGTCTTTCTGTAGCACACTCCTCAGAATCCTTCCAGACTCTGCCCGCTGTCTGATTTCAAAGCTACTCTCATCGTTTTAGATATATGTCACAGCAACATCCCACTTCTAGGTAACAGAAATCTCTATTTACCTGCTATTGTTTTTGCACAAAATTACCACAAAGTCAGTGGCTTAAAACAGCACAAACTTATTAAGTTTCTGTAGACCAGGTGTCTGAGCACAGATCATCTGGGTCCTCTCCTTGGGATCTTACCAGGCTGCAATCGAGGTGTCACTTGGACCTGTAGTCCCATCTGAGACAAAGGGTCCTCTTCTAAAAGTATTAGGATTGTTGGTAAAGTCAGCTCGCCTATGGTTGGAGAGCTGAGCTCCCAGTTTTTTTCAGCAGCTAGGGGATGCTTGCCCACCCGGGGCTGTTCTCAGCTGCTAGAGTCTGTCAGCAACCCCTACCTCGTGATGCTTTCTGCAATACTGCAGTTTACTCTTTCAGGATCAGAAGGCAGATTGTCTGTTTCTCCCTGTTTTGGACACTCAACCAAATTAGGTCAAGCCCACCCAGCATAATCTCCTGTAGATTCTATGCAGGCCAACTGATTCGTAATTAATCAGGGGAATGATATCCTGTTACATTCACAACTTCTGCATACAAGCAAGGGGAGGGGATTATCCAAGGCATAAACACCTGGGGGAGGGAAACTTGAAGACCCTCAGAATTTTACCTGAGATACCTAGAAAATTTAGAAAATACTAAATAAAACAAAACTTTATACACTTTATTTTCATGAAAATTCACTATATTAGCAATTTACTGATCCTCCAAAATTTTGTCTACTACAGATATTTGATAGAGGAATCTACAGGTAACAATTTAAGAAATTCCTTTGTACCCTAGCCAGGTGGGTCAGTTGGTTGAAGCATCATCTCCTTGCCCAAAAAAGGCTGTGGGATCGATCCCTGATCAGGGCACATGCTTAGGTTGTGGGTTTTATCTCCAGTCGAGGCACATACAGGAGTCAAGCAATCATTGTTTCTTTCTCATATAGATGTTGTTTTTTTTCTGTCTTCCTTCCTCTTTCTCTAAAAAACAAAAAACAAAAACAACAACAACAACAACAAAAAAACGGAATAAACATATCCTAGTGTGAGGATTAAACAAAAAGAAACTGCTTTGTCACTTGATGCCTTAGACTACCAATAGCCGTTTTACCACTGGGAACAGTGCATTGATTTTTTTTTAATATAATTAGATTATAGAGCCACTTCCAGATACCCAGATCCAATTCAAATAGCCCCTCATTAACATTCCTCTCCCATGAAAGCATCCTTAGGAAAATTATTAAGTAACAATGTTTCTAACAACTTGGACTTACTCAGAGGGAAGCAAAGCCAGCATGAGTGAGAGTAGGGGACTGATCACACTGTTTAGACCCTATGGAGTTTGGGAGCCAGAGGAGAGGAGGACGCCATGCCTTACCCTGACCCGCGATCAAAGAAGATGAAGGCGCAGGTTTGGTGGGAGCTGGAGAAGCTGCAGGTTCAGATGATGACCAAGTGCCAATAAGATGACCAAACACGTTAAGGACAACACTTGCGAGCTGCCACAGAGACTGGCACCTCCCTTCCTTCCTCACAGTGTAGAATTGTGGCTGGTACTTCCTGCCTTTCAAGTCTCATGGACATTTGTCTTGCGATTACCACTGACCTGGGGCCATACAGTGAGCACATTCTGAGCAATGCCACTGTAGCCAAAATAAACTGACACAGTAATAAAACCCACAATTTACAAAATTATAATGACTTGAGGTTCAAATAAAATTAAGACACGGCATTCTGTTAGAAAGCTATTAAACGCCTTTATATATTTAGAAAGATATGTATACCATAAATATGAAATCATAGGCATTTGGAGACTTCTTTAGCTATCTCACTTTTCAAGGAAGATTACATTTGTATAATGTGTAGTTTTACATTTCATTTTACTAATATACAACCACTTTTCATGTTGCATTTTCCAGTGATTGTTGTTCTACTCGTTTTAATAAGGCAGTTAAATTCTGATTTGACATTTCAAAATCTCTGACATTTGTGGCTAAATTATAGAAAATCATGATAAGGCAACTGACAACCTTAATTATAAGAAATCAAAGTCCATCTTTTCTGTGGCGGTACTTGATCTTTGCTATGGGCAACAGTTTACCGACCCTTCAACAGTTCACAGGTTTCTCAGAATAAAAGTACCCCAAAATAATATGAATGCTTTTAACATTTGATGGGCACAACGTAAACTTCACACATTTTTCATACTGTTTTGCTTCTTCAGAGAATTTTTTTCTAGTTAACTTTTTGTTGGCATTTTTTTCAACATGTTTTACATTTCCTTCCTATAGAAGGTAGGCTCCCCTTTTAAAAACCCACATGCTTCCTGCTTCTCCCATCCCTGCACTGGCCTACAGCAGTGATTGGAATATATCAGGAACTTAATGTTTCATTGACTTTCCCAGCAATGATTTTATATTTGCCACAAACTATGTGGTTTTCAGCCTAAGAGTTTATACATATTTGAGGGAAAAATCATTGACTTTAAAATAACCTCACCCTCCACAAATCATTTAAATAATGAGGGCTCTCAAAGACTATTAATCAAACTACATGAAGAAGAGTCGATAAATATTCATGAATTGTTTAATACTGTTGTTAATGATTGCACTTTTCATTTTATAGAAAGTTGAATCTTTTTTCCTATGTATCATTTGGTAAAGCTCTTTACTGACTGAACAGAATGTGAATGATTATCAATTCTTTTCTTGCTTTGATGTACAGTCTGTGCTTGAAGGCGGATGAGGCAAAGGCATGCATACATCCTTAAAGTTGTGATGCTTGTTGAGAAATTACATGAATTTGAAAGATTATGCAGATAGCATTATTCAAATAGCTTGGACTTCTGCTATTTTCCAAACTGTTTTTTTTTCTTTGCATTAGTAAGTGTTTATAAGTTCTACAAACTCTTGAATTATCCACAATTACTCACCAGCTATGCCTGAATACCCATGTTTCCAAGCTGAATACTGTAATTATCAGGCCTGATTTTTATTGTGATGTTATAACCAATTCATCTCTTCCTAATGCGAATCAGGTTTATAAGAAATGTTATGTGCTTTATAAATGGTAATTAGGTAAACATGAAAAAAAAACAACTTTAAAAGAACGACTTGTAATGATTTTCTGGCTTAGAAAATTACAAGGGTGGCGGGTTACAACTGTTTATTGCCCATGTCTTTTCAAAAATGTCAAATATTTTTAACAGCGTTTATTGCTCCCTGAATGAAAATTGGATTGCCCAACTTTTAAACATCAAGGCCTTCACCTCTTCCCATCTTAGACTTAAGTACTTTGCATACGAGATGTATAAACACAGAGATAGATATAAATTTGTGCTTGAAAAGTAGAGAATGCAAATAAGCACAGGGAACCTGAATCAACATGGTGTAGACATTTCATAAGATTGAAAAGTCTACATAAGAAAAAAAAGTTTGGGAAAGAAAAGACTAATTCAAGTATAGATTCGATGATTTCTTCTTCCTGAAAATGTTGTACATGTTCTTTAATGACATCTCATACCTGATAATTATGGTTTGTTTCTAATCTAGCACTATTGATGCAGAAAGTAAATATTTTCACAACAGGCGTAAATAAAGTTATACTATTTTAAAGATTGTAATGTTTTGGATTGTCCTTTTAGCATAGAAATGTTATGTTTTAAAAATCAGTTATCACAGGACAATTAAGCATCAAACACTAATATATCTACCATATACATAATTTGACTTTAGAGGAATCCTAATTAAAGCCTCTTTTCTTGGTTTATATCCTGAATTGTAGACATTTTCCCAGGGTAGACATGCCTACAGGTGGATTGGGTCACATCATAAGGTCCTTATAAGCCTGATTCACATTAGGAATAGATTAATTGATTATAACTTCACAATAAAAATCAGTCCTGATAATTACAGTATTCAGCCTGGAAACATGGGTATTCAGGCATAGCTGGTGAGTAACTGTGAACAATTCAAGAGTTTGTAGAACTTATAAAGACTTACTAATGCAAATACTAAGGACCTTGATGTGACCCAATCCAGCTAATAAGGAAATACCACAGCATTCAAGAAAGAGCTATAAACAAGTAGAAAAAACAACAACAAAAAATAACTATAGTGTCTGTCTTACTCACAGAAATTTTCAAAAGAGTGACATTTTGTATTTTTTTTGTAATAATATATCCCTGATTCCTTGAGTAAATTTTTACCTAATCAATATGAAGGATCTTATGGGGATTGTCCAAATTCTTATATATTTTAAAGAAAAGTAGTTTTATTCACTGAAGAAGAGGTAATACCCTGATTCAGCTAAGCCTTGCACCTACTCTTTTCAAGTTCTAGCATGTTTCCATTTGAAAGAAAGATGTTTCCTCAGTATCTTGCAATTTATCTAATACATGACTATCAATTTGAATTGTCCAAAATGTAGAGAATCTAATCACATTTAAAAAGACATAGAAATATATTAGATCTCTTGGGATAGAAGGTGAAGATGAAGACAGATCATTAATAAATTTATAATTAGGATAGTTTAAAACATCTGACTTTATAACGAAATACTATAGCGTTCAAGATTCACCCCTCAATTTTATAAAAGTTATGAATCTGGTGATGGCTGTTTCTCTTCTGTTTAGTGATAAAATGAAGGAAGTAGTCTACAAAAACCAGACTATGAGCTATATTTTAAACATAGTAAATTAATGTTGATCGATGTATACATGAAATTTAATTTTTATCCTTTGCTCTTCAGAGTGTTCTTTGAAACTATTAGAGACATAATAATTATTGTGTTTGGATTAGTCACATAGACACATATCAATCAGGATGATTTTTTTCATCCGACCCCTTATCATCCCCCGAAGCATTCAATTTTGTGCATTTCTGACAGAGGAGCTGGAGACTGTGGTCTGCCAGGCCTGGTTTCCTGGCTCTGCTGCCTCTGGTCCCTGCAGTCCCAGCTGCTGGAGCACCTCAGACAGGACGCTGCTCCAATCCTTCCCCTTGCTTCCTCGTGAATGTGAAGTGTGTCTTTCCTTCTCTCTCTTTACCTTTTCTCATCTGCCACTTCACCCGCCTCCCTTCTTGTGTTAACTGCTTCACTTCTTTTGCCTAGTTTTGAGTATTTCTCTTCATTTCTAATTGTTCTCATCCTAAATAAGTTTCAAATATACTCAAATTAAAATGCTTCTAAGTTAAAATAAGTAACAGAATGAAATGCATGCAGATACCATTTTGGGTAAGAAATCATTGTATATCCAGGGCTGCAACATATTACATGTACTTGTGTGAATAGCTGACTGCTGAGTGAGGCAATGCCCTTTCATCCTTATACTTTGCAATTCAGTATATACTAGGTACTTAATCATGGTTTATTTGAAATTGCCCTAACATTGTAACATTGTATCACTAATGATACATTAGTGATTTACAAATAAATCACTCTTTGCTATTTATACTATATTCTTTCAATCCATCATTCTTACTTTCTTTTAAAATCTTGTGTCTAACCCTATTCTGTACTGAAGCACTGGGCCAGGTTCCCTGAAGATAACATAGAACAAAGTTATTGGTCTCTTCCCTCATAGAGCTTTAGAGTTTGGTGGGTGATCTTGGAATTAATTAGATAACCATACATAGATAGAGTCATGCTGTAAAAATTCGTACACAAATTGCCAACAGTTGTGTGATTGAAATAAAATGTTCAACTCAAACATATCTTTTAATTTCTAATATATCTGTTTATTTTATGTGGCCAGATTTAGTAAATAAAAATTCAGATACTCAATTAAATTTGGATTTCAGATAAACACCAGATAATTTTTTTAGTTTTGTATTGCTACTGTAACAAATTACCCCCAAACTACCACGGATTCCCACAAACAAATGTACAACGTACAGAAATGTTCATATTATATACCAATCAATCCAGATTTAAGATATTTAAAATATAGGAGCTTAAAACAGCTCATATCAATGGTCTTACAGTTTTAGAGATCTGAATTCCAAAAGGGGTCGCTGGGCTAAAATCAAGTATCAGGAAGTCTACGTTACTTCTGCAGGCTTCAGAGAAGAATGTTTCCTTGCTTTTTCTGACTCCTACAGGTTGCTCACATGTTGACTTGCTGAGCACTTCCACCTTCAAAGCCAACAGGGGTAAGTGGAGTCTTTACATTGCATCACCCCCAAATTGTTTCCATAGCACATGTCCCATGCAATGTTTAGAACATATGTTTGTGTATGTGTATACATATGCAATATACACACATAAACCACATATATTATATGTACATATATAGTCACACAGACATATAATTCACCAATCCTAATGTTTGAGTGTATCGCTTACATGTCACAACACCAATCTTCATTCTAATTATTTGATTATGCATGCAGCATCCAGTTTACATGAGTAATGACTCTGTTTAGATCAATGTTATCTGTCATCATCATGCTTGGGGTCAGAAGCAAATATACATTTTTTTAATCAAGAGATTAATATATTGGCTCCAGATGTTTTCTTTTTTTATCTGATTTATTCTATTATGCTCAGGATAAATTTTGGAACATATCTATCTTTGGGTGCCCTTACTTTGCACTCAGTGGATACTGATCATTTATCTTTAGAGACAGCAAATGGAAATGTCATCTGGAAATTCGCCTTCGTTCAACAGTGGAAATACCTGATGACGTATGATGATGCACCCACTGTATACTCTAGGAGTCCTTGGAAGTGGAAATAAAGAGCAATCATAGCTACATAGCATTGAGTGCTTATAATGTGCTGGTACTAAGCTTATGATTTTCACATTTAGTCTTAAGAAGACTCAAGGAGGCATTATATATGTCTCATTTCTGAAAAGAAATCTGAGATATTTAAGTCATTTACTCATGGTCACACAGAACTAAGATTCAAAGTTTCTTACCCATGGACATTTTGTCCAAGGGATGCCTGGGGTTACACACTTGACACCACTACAACTCGCATAGACACCTGTCAGGGAACACCTGCCCAACATAACCTTCGGCCTACATAATTCAGATCAGGAGAATCCTTGCTTATGTACCCAATGAGCACGTTAGCACTTTCCTACGTTCATTTAATGGACTGCTATGCACACTGAAGAACACTTCTGAGTTCCTTGAAGATCATAGAATTAGAATTTCACTTCACTATGTTACTTTAATGAACTGCTATGCACACTGAAGGACACTTCTGAGTTCTTTGAAGATTGTAGAATTGGAATTTCTGAACGTTCATCAACCATATATATAGTGAAAGTCATCTACATTCAGTGAATTGGTGGTATATTCTATTTCTAGACTTGGCCTTGAAATTACATATGCTTCTACAAGTACAGATTATTTAATAAAAGTAGAAATATAAACATAAAATACATATTTAAAATGTATCAGAGTTAGTTATTAATCCATTAATGTTTTTTTTTACTGGAATAAAACATTTAATTAAAAAAATTGTCCTTCTACCATATCTCTGAGGATTCAAGTTTAGAAATGCCTTATTTAAAATGCAAGAAATTTCCAGTAAGTTTCCAGGCTCCAGAGATACACTATTTATGTTAGCAAACTGGAAAGAGTTCATTTGCTTTAATATTTATGAGGAAGATCAATGAGATATACAATACAGTAGAACTAAGCTCTAAAACCACTACGAAACATGGATTCAATTAATGCAATGTTAACCAAAGCATACAGACAGCAATTCATAAATAAATAATTGTTATAATTGTTCAAATTTTCTTCAGGGTTTTTGGAATATACTACTGAAGCCAGTCATTAAGTGATGTGCTCTTTTACCCCACTACATTAAAATATGCAATTTTAAGAAAAATTAAATGCTCTGTTGCTCAGAGCAGGTTACATATTTTAAACTTACATTGATTTTTAAGCCTTTGAAGATAATAAGGAGGTTCATTAAGCTGCTACCTTAGAATTTCTTGAAATATTGAAAAACCTCAGCACAATACCATTCAGAGGTTTAACTGGCATGAGCCATGCCATGCCTTTTAAATAAAATATTTTGTAAGATACTCATAAAATATTTATTACCAAATCAGTTTTACAACAGATAAATAAAAGTAAAAAAAAATGCATTGCAAACATACTAGAAATAAAAATGATTGTTAATAAAATATCTGAATAAGATAAACTTTAAAATCTATTGTATTTGAAAGTATAAGAAACACAATTAATTTACCTTATTCACATAAAATCTTAATAATATTGACATGGAAAAATATTTTGTTTATTTTTCCTTCAGTTTGAAACATCGATTAAGATTGTATCAAGCATTACTCAGCACTTAATACAAACTTTGGAGAAAATGTAAAAAAGCGTAAGCCCTTTCTCTTGATTTATTTTAAAAATGACACAAAGGTAAAACCGTAATCAATACTACTGTAATTTACATCCAGTGACTTTGTAAAGCAGCTAACGGCAGTTTACAGCTTTTTATTTCAAATGTCCTGTAGCCATCTAATCAGGGACAAAAGTTGCCAATCAGCAGTCAGTTCACAATTGACATAAGTTTTAATTTCATTTACTAAAAGACTGTATTAGAACGCTGCAAATGAATTAGCTCATATATTGAAGTGCAGTCATGTACCAGTCAACTGCAAAGGACTTTTAAGCTTTATCAAATACTTTGATGTTGATCACATTGAAAATCCTTTCAGCAGTTCATGAAATATTCATGAACTCTTGGATGAAGCCCAAAATAGGTTTTCTAAGTTAACTTATATTTGGGAATACGTTGTACAGCTGGTATAAATAGGCTTTAGCAAAAATATCATTATTAATTTTTCAATTACCATTTGATATGTTAAATATAATAATTAGGTATAGTATTCAGATGAGAGTCACCAAATTTTGAAATTTCAGTGAGAAATGCTATATATACCTTTTCACCTTTGACCCTGTCAAGAGTTATTTCTCTCTTTAGACTGTGAATGTAGGATGGAGTTTTCATTGTCCCCCTTGACTATAAAAGAGTGTCGGAATTAGGAAGTAAGGTTTTTGTTGCTGCTAATAATCTTTACTGGTCCTTAATTATTCCAAGTGGAAAAGTTATTTTAAGTGGTTTACTGACTTAGAGAAGCTCAATTGATAGTTCAAATCACAAAGCATACTGTTTTGTGATAAAAATAAAGTGAGCATCTATGCACTAGAGACAGTCTTACATGCAGTCTCCCAAAATGGCATTTGCATGCCTATGAAAGCGCTGATTAAGGAGCCCATCTCTGTTCCAGCTGGGGAACATAAAATAAATGTAAATACCGTTACCATATGGAAACACACCTGTGCTGGTAAGAATTGAAAAAAAAGTGAAACACAGGATGGTTAAATTTTTTAGTCCTGGCTGGTGTGGCTCAGTGGATTGAGTGCAGGCCTGTGAACCAAAGGGTCCAGGTCCCCAGTAGGGGGCGTGAGAGAGGCAACCACTCATTGATGTTTCTCTCCCTCTCTTCTTCCCTTCCCTTCTCTCTAAAAATAAATAAATAAATAAAATCTTTGAAAAACCATGTTTTTAAAAAGAATTCACTGAGGAAGTTTTGTTTTTATCTTCATTCAATTGCTCTTCATCAACCATTTCTCTGTTATCTTCTAATATCAGACTCCAGGAAGACTATGCATTGGATATTTTCATATTTCACTACAAAGCATTAAATGTTTGTTATTTATTTATTGTGTTTCATTTAAATCTGTGTCATGGTTTCACAATCAGATAACACAATACTTTGTATGGGTGGGGAAAAACATATGCAGCAGGGCTTGCAATTTCCATCATCAGGAAAAAGGAATAGAAGGACACATACCTTTGTTTAAGCAAGCCATAAACCACATTTGTTCAAATAAAGACATTTTTGAAAACGGTTTTATTCAGCTTTTCATTGGTTCTCCTAAAGTGGATTTGAGTTCTCTTGCAATTAGAAGAGTAATTTATGAATTTGGAGGTTTGATCAAGTTAGAAGGAAAAAATCATGAATCTGCAGTTAGCACATAAGTCAATAAAAGTCTAGAGAAAAAATCAACAAAACAAAATAAAAAATGAAAGAAGATAAATTGTCTTGGCTGGTGCAGCTCAGCTGTTTGGAGCAGTGTCCTGTAAACTGAAAGTTATGGGTTCACTTCCCTTCTTGTCAGGACACATGCTTGGGACGTAGGTTCCACCCCAGCCGGGGCTTGTGTGAGAGGCAACCGATCAATGTTTCTCTCTCCCATTGATGTTTCTCCCCCGCCCTCTTCTCCCCTCTATCTAAAATCAATAAGCATGCCCTTGGGTAAGGATAAAAAATAAATAAATAAATAAATAAAAATAAAAGAAGATAAATTTCTGAAATTAACAGAATATGTAAAAAATTCTTGGACAAAATGTAATTCACGCAGTGCATGAAACTTAAGGGAATACACAAATGTTTCGTTTCTTATACAAGACATATCTATTAAAATCACAGAGATGTTAACAAATAACTCAGTGTGTCAATCAAACTCATTCAATTATTATGTATTCTATTTTCACAGTAGAGATACAATTTATTTGAATATGTATATGCATACACACAGCCATATAGAAAGTCAGGAATTATACTAGTAATAATCTTGTAAGACTGAGAAGTCAATAGATAATATCAACTGACAATTGATAATACAATTTTTCTATTCAAAAATATTTTCCATGCTTCATGGTACAGAACTTGGGGATAAATCATTTATATTAGCCATTTATACAAATCCAAAACACTGATATAAGGAAAATTGTCCCCAGTGTAAACGACTTCTATAGACGAACTCTATTTAGTCTTTGGCTATCAGACGTGAAAGTAATCAACTCTATTTAATTCAAAAATAGAATGGTGGCTTTTCCATCTTTAAGGCTGGACTAGAAACCATGTATTTATCATTTGCCAGAAGAAGACATGATGTTGAGATAAGTTTTCAAATTTCTGCCAAAAGCTCCACTTTCAAAATTATATTTGGTAGTCAATGAAAAATGCTAAATTTCATTGCCATAGGTTTTCAGCTTTGTTCTTTATATTTTAAGTTTGATTCCCAATGGCATCGTACACTTTTACTAGAGAAGTTTCAAAACACTTTTACAAAACAAATCCAAACCCATCATGGCCTGACAAAGGAAGTTTCTTCTTATTTGTAATTTCTATATATTGTTCTAAAAATAGCTCCTAAGCCATCGCTAATGATATTGTCCATTATCAGATGCAATGACCCTGAGAAAAAGTTCCATATGATATGTTCCTTTTGGCATTGGTAGTAGGCCAATTATTTTTTCTCCCAAAACCTTATAGGATTAACAATGAGAAGATAACAAGATTTTTGCTATTTATTATTTTCTCCTTTATGCATGGCACCAGTAAATCTCCAAGTCTAATGTAATATTTGATTGCACTAACAAGATTATCTTTGGTTGCTCCTCATACAAAACTCCTAACTCTTTCGGTTTAATTTTTTTTTATTCCATAAATCTAACTTCTGTGTATACAAAGATATAAAGATATAAAGTTGTACATACGTACATACACACAGCGTGAAAGACATATTTTAATAATTTAATAAATGCATAATAAAATTAATAATAATGGATCCTTGTGTTATTTAAAAATACTTTAAAAGTAAAACAAATAAAATTTGCTCTAGAACTCAGGATATGTTTGCATTCATGTCTTAACAGTTCATAAGAAATACCACACAATTTAAGTTGAATTCTGAGAGCACTTAGTACACTTTGAAAAATATATCATCTAATATTCCTAACATTTACAATGAAAGGGGAATAAGTATAATTTAAGGTGAAGGAGATAAGAAGTCAGTCACAGGTCACAATCTGGAATGCCTTATATGGGAGGAAACAGGACAAGCGACAGCCCCCAAGCCAGGAGAGACAGGCAAAGGATTCAGGGGTCAGTCTTAGCGGAGCAGCCTGCAGAGCAGAAATCCCCAGGGAGCCAGTGCTGGCGCGGGCGGGGGGGGGGGGGGGGGGGGGGGGGGGGGGGACCGGAATTTACAATCAATGCATTATCGGGGGCCTCAATGAGGAGAACTCAAAGACTTCAAAACTTCATCAGACCCAGTCCTAGGGGGGCTCTAAAATATTGTGAGATATGCCTTCAGAACCTCAAACAGATTCCACAGTAAATACCAGAAAGAAGTACCCTCCTCCTGGGAGAGGGAGAGAAAAGGAACCATTTTGAAATGCTCCAGAACACTCTGTTCTCAATGAGGCATGCCCTCAGGAGAAAGTAGTTAACCAGCGGCTAACCTGCCAGGCATTATCAGAGCTTAACTGACTGGCAGGAAGTTTAAAGGAAATCTCTCTGCTTACTCTCAGCTTTGCTGTAAATCTTAAACTCCTGTAAAAAAAAAAGCCTTAATAATAGAAAAAAAAGCCTGAATGCCACATTAGAAAACGTGTGTTTTAGTCTATAGATTACTATTTAAGAGATACTACTTTGGCAGAATACAAAAATGTCCTTGAGAAAGACAAGCAATAGAGAAATTATATATTAATTGAAACTTTTGGACCCCTCTCCCTACAAAATAAATTTGCATTCACAGGCGTATAAGATAAATCCCAGTGCTAAAAGGGGAGTAGGGAGCATGCTTGCACAGTGATAAGCTAGTGCTAAAGTCCAGGGTACGTCAAGGGCATCCGGTGACACCATGAATGTAGAGCCTTATGTGTGAAAGGTCAGTTAGAATTCAGAGGACAAGGTGCTGGACCTGCTCAAGGAGTGAAGTTGGAAATATGTCCCCTAGCTAAGCTATGATTTTATGGATAGCATGGGTCAGGAAAAAATGAAAAATCAACTGCAGGCAAAAGAAAAAGTAGCTAAATATCTTGATAATGAAAACTTAAAAAAGAAAAACAATGAAAACAGGAAGGAAAGGAGAGAATAAAGGAGGGATGGAGGGATAGAATAGAAGAAGAAAGTTAAATACAACAGAAGAAAAGAATCCCTGGATATTTCATAGCAACAAATCAATTATTAACTCAAAATGTCGATCAGGGTACATAGGAAGTGGCGCCTTGCAGAAGCAAAGCTTTGGATAAAAGAGGTCCTCAGCCCAGGCCCCTCAGTAGTTTATACATTCAGATAACCTCAGTGTGAGGTCAGCACACCCACCCACTGACACACTCACTGCGAAACGACTGCAGGGAAAACGTTACCATGAGTGAAAAAATGAAAAGCTGAGTCAAATTCAAGAAGTTCTGAGATTGAAGTTATCTGATCTGAATACAGTATTGCGATGTTTAAAGCATTTATAGAAATAAAGAAACAATTCAAAAATGATCAGCAATAACCAGGTTAATCTGAAAAAGGACCACACGTAACAGGTACACAAGGAAAATGTCCAGGGACAGCCATGATGGTGGGCGCCTCTGTACCCATAAGATAGTTCTCAAGAAAAGCACGTTCACGTGGAAAAATGTATACAGGTGCAAGGGTAGGAGCTAATTTTGATCACATCCAAGGTTCTCTCAGAGTTACAAAATAAAAATTCAGTCTTGTATGTGAGATAACCACATTTTTAAGAGAACTATAGAAAGTACAGGGATTTTGTAAACAAGGCTCATACAGTTTTCAAAGTCACACACTGTTGTCTCCTGGTGCACTGATTCTTCACTCAATCAATGGCTGTTAAATACAGCCCGATAATAGAAGTAAATAAATAAATCTCTCCACCAACGACTGTCCAAAGCACAATGATACAAAATATAAACATCTCTGAAATTTGATATAGTTTCCATAATTTTCCTACATTAATTTGTGTATTTCTTATGATAGGATTGATATTTAAATCTACTTTAAATGTTTGCATCATGCAACATTGAATGCATCTTAAATTCCTCCAAATATTTCCAATTTCTGCATATCAAAATTAGTATTTTTATTCATCTAGAGTTTTCTACATTTTAAGATATTATCTCTTGATGGATGTTGATATGCAGGTAACCAAGAGCATTATAACTGAATTAAATAATAAAAATATTTTTTTCTTTAGAACACATCGCAAACTTTTGGGGGGCTTTTTAAGTTTGTTCATGCATCATTAAAAAGTGTGAAAAATAGTTTCTTCATAACCCTGCTTTTACAAGCACTATCTTTCTTTAGTCTTATTTTGCTTTGTTTTCAAATTCAGTAAGAAGAAAATGTCATCGCATTAGGGCTTTAATTATTTTCAGAATAATTGATGTTATTATGCCACTCTCATTAATTGTATAACTATGCTTACTGCTTATAAAAACATTTTAGAAATAACAATTTTCCATAAATCTAATGGAATGTTGATGGAGAAATCATCCACTCTACCCAAACATTGGCAAACAGCCTATTCCAGTGACCTTGCATTCTGTAATATTTCGGTTTGCCCCTCCCCTGCAACCCCTTCCCGCTGCATGAAAAACACAGGTTGTTTTTGCCATCTGAGTTATATTCCCATCCTCGCTCTCACCCATGCATTCATACACTGTGTGTCCCAGTCCAGTGATTTTTCCACTCAATCAATGTTCTTTAAATAGTACAGCCTGCTAACTGAAAACATAAAGAAACAAATCTCTCCTACAATGATCGTCCAAAGTACATTTTTAAGAAATATAAGTACCTCTGAAATGTGCTAAACTGAATTTCAGACTATTGTTTAAGAATAAAAAGAAAAACTTAATTCATAACCCCAGTTGTTCTAAATGTCTTGGTTTTATTCAGGCACAGAAAGAGAGTTAATATATCACTATAGACCTTGCTTACTCTTTCAGTGTAAAGCTTGTACTAGAGACCAAGCTTCCTGAAATCGTGTTCCATAATATGACCCATGAAGCGTGAGTTAAGCACATAATTGGTAAATCCAGACAGCAGTCATGTTCAGAGCAGATATTTTCCAGGTTTCTTTATATTAACTGAATCCATTTTTTTTCTCCTTTGGGACAGGTTCAGGGTAAAAAGCTTATGAGAATGCCTTCAACAGCCACCCCATATTGATGGAAACTCATTTTTGTCTATTTCCAAAATATTTCAATTTTATGTTTTCAACAGGAGAAATGCATATGTGATAAGAAAAGTAAAGGATCTGGAGGAGGAAGAGGAAAAAGATAAGAGAAAAAAGAAAGAAGGGTGACCATGACCTTTTTATACAGAATAGAAAACGTGTTACACCTCTAATTCAGGAAGCAGGTATGCAATACAAGGTAGACTTGTTAACCTCCCAGTGACTAAATTTGTGGCATAGAGTAACTGAAAATCAATAAATGACAACCTTCGCTATATTTTATCTAATCTAAAAACATATACCTTAAAAGGACAAAGTCATTTCCTTGCAGTATTGATGGAATAAATGAATCATGAAAGTTGATTCTTTTTTGCCTTTCTTCTTTATTGCCTTCAGATTTCCTGTGATCTTCTAATTAACCTCACATGAAGTCTTTCCCTTCCTAAATGGCTCTCCAGACTTTATTTACCAAAACCTAAGTCTTATCTTTATTCCCAGGAGTAAATTTACTCTTTTTATGTCATCCTAATCTTCTTTGATGTGTTTTTACTACATGGATCAATTTACTAAAAATATTAGGTCAGGGCTATATATATATTAATTTCACTGATTTTTAACTATGTATGATATGTTGGCTTGAAAGTTCTTGGTGTACATAAGATAATGCTGACAATCTCAGGTTAGAACTGCTTCACACATCCTGTAGGATGATCAATAAACAGAGAACACTGTAAAATTCAATTTACATGTAACTGAAGAAACCAACATTTGTAAAATAGCAGGCATGAGTGTGAAGCCTGATAACGAGGAGTATACATTTTAAAAAGTATTGTAAAATGAGGGGGGGCGGTGTAGAGGGGTGGTAACTGTAGTGTTTTTTAGTAAAACTGCCCCTGGAGACAGTTTCTTGCCCCAGGAATTCTGACAATAGGTCAGATCTGATGCACAGAAAGACGGAGTTTGGAAAGCGTGAAATTCCAGAGGAAGCAGTGTTTTGAAGCACGAGCAGGTCTAGGGAACAAGGGAGAAAATAAGAAGGAGGATTGGTGGTGAAAGAAAAGGCATAATCATGCATTTCAAGTGTACAAACCCTTGGAAACAAGAAATCATCATTTAAACATCAAAATAAGACTGGTTATATAGTCAACATTTTGATTTCATACATGTATTCAATGAACAAATAAGTGAATACAAAGACACAGTGGTAAGAAAACCTCTTCTGCACAGAAAAAAATGGGACTAGTAAATGATATATCACCTTAGAGTTCTTAGAAAACATTCTGCAACTCCAGTAATAATACATTAAAAGGAAAATAATCACTGGCTGAAGTACATTGGAAACCATGATAGTTGCATTTGCCACACGATCACCCCACAGACTACTAGTCAAAGAAACAAATGCCTCTAAAATGGAAATTCGGGTGAGCACCACTTTAACCAAATGATCAAACTTAGCAAAACTCATAGTGGAGCAACGTGACAATACGTGTTACTGATGTGCTGCAGTGTAACCTACACAGCGTCATCTACGAAGTATTCTTGCCAACATGACCAGCTTGAATCAAGCTTTCAGAAGTAAATCCCAGAGGGAATCCATAGACTAGTGGAATGGATCAAATGCTGCCATGAGAAAACATGTAGCCGAATCCAGAATGAGCAGGGCAATCTACCAGACAGTGATGAACTTCTTCCAACACTAGACATCACAGAAAACAAACCAACAAAAACAAAATTAGGGGACTGCTCTAGATATAAATAAAACAATAAATAAGTAAATGGCAGCATCTAAAATTTGATTGAATATAGTGAAAAATGACATAGCGCTTTGGGGATCATGAAGAGAACTTTACGTACAAACTGAATATTCAGTGGTATTAAGGGAATCTTCTTATTGTTTTAGCTATGATAATGTTAAGTTAGAAAAAATAGTTTTTATTGTTATACATAGCCATATGTTTTAGGTTAATGATTTTTAAATCATCACTTAGATCATCCAGGTATTTTTACTGGGGGTAAAATTTAAACTATGACAATATCGTTTTAGTATGTCTCTATAAATTAAACTTTCTGAAAAGTACTAAATTATTATTAAATTGTCAATGAATGCAGCAAGTCTGCTGTCAGTTCACCAAAAATTCATTTTCTCTCCTTCAGCACACAGCTATTTCACACTTCCCAACTTTCCTTGCATTTAGAGGATACCGTATGACTATCTTCTATACGGTGGTACATGAGATAAGTGATGGATTTTATTTTGAGGCTAAACTTAGTGTTTTCATCCCCAAACGGTCTCTCTCATCATTCCATCTGGACTCCTGAAATAACAAGGCCCTAGAGGGTGAGATGGCCAAATAATTTAAAGGGCTTGGACTTCCTACTTCATGAAGGAAAACTACCTACTCATTATGAACACTACACTGGACTGGGGATAGACTTCTATTATTTTTGCTTTATTGACATTTTGAGGTATTTATTATTATGGTTTAGTTATGCTAAGATATTAACATATAAATATATATCATTATTATTTAGGGTTCAGATTTTTCATGCCTTTGAAGTAAAATTAAAAAATTACAAATATAATTTAAAATCTATCATTTTGATGTTTGTCTTTCCTGACTGTCAATTTACACATGAAATATAGACATGACGGATGATTCAGTTAATGCTGAATATTGCAAAAATATTTCAATGAGTTTTTGTGTTGACAGCGTAAAACTGTCAAAAACCTTTTTGTCTCTGATATTCCTGTATGTATTGAGATGATCCTGGCACTATGTTTATAATTAACGCAGAGCTTTCTATTCTTTCTTTTTTAGCATCTATATAATGTAACATAAATCAAAGTAATTTTGCTCATCATTACTAAGTTCTTCTGAGAATTACAAGTGGTATTCCCGGTACTCATTTAGGAAGCTGACTAGAAAGTAAAATTTATTGTGAGGAAACCATGCAAGGACAGGAAAATCTTAATAAATGGATCTTGGCATAACAAAGGAGTTCTTGAAATACTTAGACTTGAAATAATCTACTATAATTTCCTCTTGAGCTTTTTGGTCCCAGTTAATCTTGCCTGTTGTGACTGAATTTTAATTAAAATAGATGTTTATGCTTCAGAAATTCAGAGTATAAATTAAATTTCATAGATTTTTGAAGCTAAATGAAAAACAAATAGTTCAATGAGCTTAGAATTTTAATGAAGGCATTAGAAATTGTTGGCATTCTTCATGTTAAGAGCTGCTGTGTCATCCCCAAGTATTTCTATCCAACTGTCTGAAGATCCAGACCAAATTAACTAGTCTGTTGAGTTAAATATTCAAAAAGTTCAAACTTGCACCAAAGGCATTGTTTGAAGAATTAATGTTTTAGTTGAATTGTTTTTCATATTGTAAACAAATGATTAGCTCCAGGGAGACACAGAGTAGACATATTTTTCAAGTTGTATTTTTGATTTCCAAAAAAATGCATTTTTTGGAAGATTTTTCGGAGAGGCTAATGTATATTGTACGTTAGTTATTAAAGATTGCCAAGCTGGAAATATGGTGAGGCTATTTAATGACAATTATCCTGGTTTGTTTGATGGTTGGCTTCTTAAAAACTAGTTTATTAGGATATGGTTGCCATACACAAGCTGTGCATTTCAGTGCATGAAAGTAATATATTTTAACTTGATGAATTTGGAAATATGTGTACATCTGTGAATCTGCCTTTTTATTTGTCCACTTTTCAGAGCATTGTTCAGGAAACAGTAATGCAGGAAATTACCTCTCACCACCCCCGACAACATTCAGCCTGGCTCCCTCTGACACGGAGAAACAATAAATGCTGTAGAATCAATGGTTTTTAGTTTTAAGTGTGAATCACAATCATCTGGAGAGCTTGACAAAATGAATTTGCTAGGTCTCAACTTCTGAGTTTACTATTCAATATTTCCTGGGGTGGGTACCAAGAATTTGCATTTCTGGTAATTCCCCAGGTGGTGTGCTGCTGCTCCAGTTCACTTTCTAAAAACCACTGGCTTAAACATTGAACCTATGTAACACTTGAGCTTTATTTATATGATTAAAAAAATAAAATAGATGTAGAAAAGCCTATATTTTATTATATTAAATGAAGAAAATACCTTCTGACCAAAAAATGAATTAAATCAACACAATAAAAGGCAACCTGTGGAATGGAGGAAAAAAATTTCAAAGTAAGTATCAGTTAAGGGGTCAATATTTAAAATATATAAAAAAAACTGCTACAAATCAGTAGCATAAAAACAACCCCATGTTTGAAAAATGGACAAAGGCCTTGAATAAAGAATTTCTAGAGAAGACATGCAAATGACAAAAGGTATGTGAAAAGGTGATCAACATCACTGATCACCTGGGAAATGCCAATGAATTCCAGAAGGAGATATCACCTCACACCTGTTAGAATGACTATTATAAAAAGTCAAGAAAAGCAAGTGCTGGCAAAGACAGGAAGAAGAAGGAACCCTTGTAAACTGTTGGTAAGAATGCAAATTGGTGCCATTACTATGTACAGGCCCCATGTGGTCTCTTCATTCTGCAGCCAGCCACTGCTTTCTGTTTGGCATTGTGAAATGTCATTCAGTCTGAGGAGAATGGTCTCTGGTCCAGGACCCTGGGGAACCCCAACCAAATGCAGTTCCCCCGCTCTCGCTCACCCCACTGCATTGCTCTGCAGGTCCCACGGGACTACGGCCATTTAATTCCACTCCCTGCCTCTGCTGTTGGAACCACTCATTCTCCTTAGGCGTCACCTCCCTGAGTCAAATTTGAGAAATTGTCTCTAGGATGAGAGATGGGGCTTATCTCCTATATTTTTTCTTTATTTCCTTTTTCTTTTTTGCATTTCCAACCAAATGTCATTTTCCTCTATGATATCTCTGAATATGCTCCTAAATATAGATGAGAATTCAAGTTCAAGAACAAGGTTTCTAAACGATCAAGAAAACTCTGCAGTGACATTTACTCTAGCCATAATTACTCTCTGTTATTTAATTTAGGTCATTATATTCTCATTATAATTTATATTATTAACAGTAATTCTTTAGTTAAAATGTAGCTTTGAGGTTCATAATGTAATTTATTTTTAAAGCATATCTTCTAGACTGTGTTTATTTTGTCCTTTAAATTTATGTTTTGTATTCTTAAACTCACATTTTTACTTTTTTTTTGTTATTACTATTCCACAATAGTAATGACTAAGGACACTAATGAGTATCAAGAAGAAATTATAACCCAGATATATTAATATTATTAATATATTAACAGTTATTAATATTATAAATGTTTTAATATACACAAGCATATTTATATTTATACTATATTTTGAAGGTTAAAACTGAATAAAATAATACATAGCTTTGTTAAAGTTTCAAATGTACATAATACTTTATTTTAATATTTAACCTCCAGGAGAATAGTTGAAGTGGTTTGAAAAGATAGAGGACAAAAAGATAAAAATAAATGAGGAAATCAGGGGTTCAGAAAATTGGAATAGGAAAAAAAGGCTGAACATGTTTCATTGATTTCTTTCTGGCTCTATTTATATTTTAAAGCTGTGCTTAAGGTTGATGTGATCTTTCTGTTCATTTGTGACTCTGGTGTGGGGAGAAAAATTGAAAATTTTCTTAGAAAAGAGATTGCACAGATGTTTATTTTAAAGGTAATTAATTCTATATGAATAATTATTTGCTGGTTTGCTACACCTTCGATACGAATATTCTCCCTAATTTGTAACATTGGCCACTTCCTTTGTTTAATCACTCAAATAAGCCAAGAATTGAATTTCATTCCATTAAATTTACTTTAGATCAGGATGACTTTTTAATGCTTAAGTTGCTTAGCAGTTATTCCTTTCAGTCATGCATAATCAATTTTTTTCATAATGTCGGTTCTTGTTTCAGAATACCCTGCACATATGCTCAGAAACATTTATTAACCACAGAAAAAAATTATGGCTTCTGAATGTAGTTGCAAAAACCACTTAATAGAAAAAAAAATCAAGTAAGACTACTAGATTCCATCAATGATTCTCTTAATTTTTTTTTGTGTGGAATCAGTATATATTTTGTCTTGGAGTACCAACTCTAATATTAAAGGATATTGATCACCATAGGCTTATTGCCATGTAGAAAGTCTACATATTAAGGATGAGCTACCCTTAATACAATACCATAAAATATTAATGTCATTTTGTTTCAATGCACGTGCTTGAATGAAAATGGAAGATGGCAACACCATCAGCATTGCAGCTGAGGCGAATTGTCATGCAAAAAGTGGGTAACCGGTAGCTTTTTCTGTTGAGATCTATCTGCAGCTCAGAGTCCAAGTAATTTTGTAACACGGTGCAGCCAAGAGGTGGGCCCAGATAGGGATTTGTAATGGGATCCAGAACTCAAAGTGCCCAGGAAATATTAGAAAAATATGTATAGGATGTCCTCACCCCCCACAAGTCCGAGCTGGGGGATGGAACTCCTGGAGCAGGGCCATTCAGAGCTGTTTTGTATAGCAGCAGCTCTGCTGCCAACCTCTGGCATGGCCATTTAACATGTCTATAACCTTTAACTGATTTCATAGATGTGCTAAATAGCTGTGGCCATGCTTTGAGCCAGAGGAATGGAAGTGACTGCCACCAAAGATGTGACTGGGAGGCAATCCCCTCCTGGACACAGCGCCTGTGTGAGAGCTTGGAGATGCTTGGCTCCATGCCATGGGGGCCACACCTGCCCACAGTTACCATGGCAGCCCAGAAAAGCTGGAAGAATGTGAAGTGCTGGCAGATGTAGCTGATTGAAGGAGGATTCGGAAATGGGGCTGCAGAGGAAGATTGGCACGGGGATTTAAACCCACACCCAGCAGCCATAACGGGGTCTGGACCACGAGGCTTTGGAGAAATGGGGACCCCTTGGCCAGAGAGAGAGAGAGAGGACCACGTGGCTTTGGGTGGCTCCTTTTGCCACGTGGCCTAAGAAGCAGGAGAGACTTTTCCTGGAAGAAAAGGGGTGAAAGGACTCTTGCTGGTGGGCCATGAGAAGGTGACACATGGTTTTGGATGAACTGGAGATTGTGGTGGTGACACAGTGGATGGTGTTGGAACTGAGGATCTGCCTGAATCATGGACTTTTACTTCTTTTCCTGAGATGTGGTACCCTGGACTGGGCAAAGGGGAGAAGGAAGGACTGTGTGTATTTGTGGCTATTCTAGAGAACTCTAGTATTTTAAAGGAGACCTTAAGTCATTACTCCAAGCCTGTATAACTTGAAAATAAACAATTCCTTTCCTTTTCACCAGTCTCTGGCATTGAGAGACATCTTTCCTTTGGCGGAGAGCATAACGAACCTGGTGCGGGGTTGGGATATCGTTGGGTGACCCTGCCTTGCTCTGTAACAACTATACTTGCATAAATAAGCCCTATTCTAACTTTGGCTAGTCTAGGTCATTCAAGAAAAAGTGTTTAATATGACATGATTTCAATCAAAATAGTGCAAATAATATGCATGTTCATAATAAGCTGGTTATTAAGCTATACTTTATTAAGCTTCATCTTTTTTAAATAATGTGTGTAAACATTTCCAAAATATAATTTAATTTCAATTACATATCCATTGGCAAGATATTTGGGAAGTAATAATCTACTTACTGTGCAAGACACTCCATTAAGATTCATTAGAAAATGCATGTCTAATCCTGTAAAATGGAGTGTTCTAAAGTGATGCAATGTGGAAAATTATGGGGAGTATGCAGGCATTTTATGCCATAGACAGTAACTTTTACTGAAATATACAGATTATTTACTAGAAACATTTTATTAGAAGTAAAACCATTTGTCTGGTTCTCACCTTTTTATTGTACCCCAAACCTAGTGATGAATTCCTCGCAGTCATCAAAATGCTGTTTCGGCACCTATCGAGGTCCTTGCAAATGTGATGACATGATTTAGAATCCTTTGATTTCCCACCACTCTAATATTTCTTACATCTTTACAAAAGTGTGTGTAAACAACTCCTTCAGGCTTCAGGGATCATCTCAAAAAATATCACCTCCTAATGCTGATGTTAACCATAGTCATTCTTTCTATTTGCTTCTATAGTATCTCCTTCATACCTTGATTACAGTATATTAGCATAGTCATTTGTTTCTCTCTTTGAAACTAAACTGTAATCCTTTTTCTGCAACCTAGCAGTGCACCTAGCATATGTATTAGGAACTCCCATAAGTGTATATTGCATAAAACTAGAAATTAGAGATTTAGTCCCATCTACAAGTATTTTATTTGTTTTTTCTTTTCACCCAAGGAGCAGTCACAGTTTTACACTTTGGAAGCATGTTGTCTGCATCCATTTTGTATTCCACAATCATATATAATAGTAACAGCTAACATTTATCAACTGCATGCTGTGACTGCCACTGTGGTTAGTTCTTCACATGGATTAATCCATTTGAATATTTCACATGGTAAAAATTTGTGAAGTTGTAGAATGTATTATATCAATTTTGTAAAAGAAAATCGGAATTTCAGCCCTGGCTGGTGTGGCTCAGTGGATTGAGCACTGGCCTGTGAACCAAAGCGTCACTGGTTCCATTCCCTGTCAGGGCACATGCCTGGGTTGCGGGCCAGGTCCCCAGTTGAGGGCATGTGAGAGGCAACCACACATTAATGTTTCTCTCCCTCTTTTTCTCTCTCCCTTCCCCTCTCTCTAAAATTAAATCAATAAAATCTAAAAAAAAAAAAGAAAATCAGAATTTCAGAAGATAAGTTATTTGATCAATATAAAACACTGAAAAATTACATCATAAACATCCTGAACTAAGTTTTTGTTTTTTTTTTTTTTTTTTAATCTGGTAACTTCTTTCCTAACCACTACTTTTATATCTCTATTCTCTCTCTTCCTCCTTATCTTTTTGTTTGTCTATAGTCACTCTATATTTCCCTATGATTCTCATCCCTACCTTGTACTAAACACTGAGTGAATAGATCTCAAGCATATCTTTTCTTTTGAGAATAAGCAAAACTTTGAAGCAAAGAATAGCAAACATGATTAACAATAGCCCTCTGCAAATAAAAGAAAATAAAAGCATCACTGGTGGCTTCAAACTTGTGTGGAGAGAGCAACACCTAATATTTCACTAGTCCAAAGTTCACTTGCCAACTCTAAACAGAGCAGGGCACAGCTACTGACTGAAAAGTAATAATTGAAAATGTGTTTCTGTATTGGATAGACCTTGTGTTTGGACACAAAACAAGTTTTAATGAAATCAGGAAAATTAAAATTATATCAAGCATCTTCCTTGATCACAATGGCATGAAAATAGAAATCAATTACAATTTAAGAAATGAAAAATGCATAAACACATGAGACTAAATAACACATTACTAAACAGTGAACAGGTCAATGATGAGAACAAAAAGAAATCAAAAATTACCTTGAGACAAATAAAAATGAACACACAACAACTCAAAATCAATGAGACACAGCAAAAGCAGTCCCAAGAGGGAAATTCATAGCATTACAGGCCTACCTCAAGAAACAAGAAGAATCTCAAATAAACAATCTAAAATTGTACTAAAAGACCTAAAAAAAAAAAAAAGAACAAAAAAATTCAGAGTAAGTAGGAGGAAGGGGATAATAAAGATTAGAATGGAACAAAATGATATAGACTAAAAAAATACAAAAAGGTCAATGAAACCAAGAGCTGGTTCTTTGAAAAGATAAACAAGATTGACAGAACTTTAACCAGACTCATATAAAAAAGAAGACCTAAATGAATAAAATCAGAAATGAAAGAGAAGTAATAGCTGACATCAAAGAAATAAAAAGGACTATGAGAAAATATTATGAAAAATTATATGCCAACAAAATGAGCAATCTGGATGAAAATAATAAATTCTTAAAAACATAGAATATTCCAAAATTGAATCAGAAAGAGTTAAAAAATCTGTATAGACAATTACAACTAATATGAGGGGGAACCCCAAAATGGAATTTATTTACAAAGATTGTGTATTTATACTTACATGTTGAAACTTCAATCACCTTAAAGTACTCTCCATTTGATACAATACATCTATTGAGACTTTTTTATACTGCTCAAACAGTTTTAGAACTTGTTAATTTTGATTCATTTTAATGCTTCTGTCACTTTTTGTTTCACCTCTTGTACATTGACAAGTCATTGCCCTTTGAGGCCTTTTTTCATCCAGGGAAACAAACAAGCAAAAAGTCACTCAGTGTGAGATCAGGTGAATAGGAAAGGTGAGGCATGTGGGTCATGCTGTTTTTGGTCAAAAACTGCTGAACACTGAGCATGGTGTGAGCAAGTGCACTCATAAATCACCCATCATGAAACGGGAAAATACATTGAAAGCGTCTTTAAAAAATTCACAGAAGCCAAACACAGTCTCTCACAACAACACCAGCTGGTGCACTGATGCAGATGGACTCCTAGAACAATCACCTACTGGGGAAAGCCTGTATTACAGAAGATAATTCCCTTTGGAGGGGTCTGTCTCCCCATTATAAAATTGAAGCTGTAATCAAAAACCTCCCAGCAAATAAAACTTCTGGATTGGATGGCTTCACAGGTGAATTTTACTAAACATTCAAAGAAGAGCTAACACTTATTCTTCTCAAATTATTCCAAAAAATTCAAGAGAAGGGAAGACCCCCCAAGCATATTTTATGAGGCCAGCATTATCTTAACTGGAAAATCAGATAAAGACATTACAAAGAAAGGAAATTATAGGCCAATGTCCCTGATGAACATAGATGCTAAAATTCTCAACAAAATATTTGCAAACCAGATCTCAACAATATATTAAAAAGGTCATACACTATGATCAGATGGAATTTACTTCAGAGATGAAAGGTTGGTACAATATTTTCAAATGAATACATGTTATACTTCACATAAACAAAATAATGAATAAAAAACACATAATCATATCAATAGGTGCAGAAAATACTTTTGAAAAAATTCCAGTGCCCATTTATGATAAATAATTAGCAAAGTGGGAATAGAAGGAACATACCTCAACATGATACAAACCATATATGGCAAAACCACAGCCAGTAGTATACTCAATGGGAGAAAACTGAAAGCATTTACCTTAAGATCACAAATGAGACAGGGATGTTCTTATTCAGCATATACTGAAAGTCCTAGCCACAGCAAACAGAGAAGAAATAAAAAGAATCCAAACTGGAAAGGAATAAGTAAAGCTGTCATTATTTGCAGATAACATGATAGTACATATAGAAAACCCTAAAGACTATACCAAAAACTACCAGAACTGATAAATTAATGTATAAAGTAGCATGATACAAAATTAATATTCAGAAATCAGTGGTATTTTTATACAGCAATAATGAACTACCAGAAAGAGAAAAAAATCCCTTTTACATTTACAATAAAAAAGGTACCAAGGAATAAATTTTACCAGGGAAGTACAGACTAGTATTCAGAAAATAAGAAGATACTAAAGAAAAAAATTGAGGAAGATACAAATAAGTGGAAGTATATACTGTGTTCATCTATAGAAAAATTTACATAATTAATATCCACATTGTCCAAAGCAATGTATTGATTAAACACAATTCTTATTAATATACCAATGGCATATCTCACAGGACTAGATACAATATTCCAAAAATTTGTATGAAACTAGAAAAGACCAGTATAGCCTCAGCAATATTGAGGAAGAAGAACATAGTTTAAGGTATCACACTACCTGATATCGAATTACACTACAAGACCAAAGCAATCCAAACAGCACAATACGTGTACTTGCATAAAAAGAGACATATAGAGCAAAGGAACAAGAAAAGTGTCCAGAAATAAACCCATAACTTTATGGTCAATTAGTATTTAATAAAGGATGCAGGAACATACAATGGGGTAAAGACAGTCTATTCAATAAGTAGTGTGCGGAAAATTGGACAGATAGATCCAAGACAATGAAACTAACCATGTCCCTACAGCATACACTAGAATAAACTCTAAACAGGTTAAAGGCTTAAATACACATCTCAAAACCTTAAATGCCCTAGAAGGACACACAGGCAGCAAAATTTCTCATGGCAACATTTTTTTCCTGATATGTCTCTATGGGCAAGGAAAATGAAAAAATAAACAAATGGAATTGCATCAAGCTTGAAATTTTCACACAGCAGAAGAAACCACCAACAAAATGAAAAGACAACCCATTGAATAAGAGAACATATTCACTAATAATACATCAGATAAGGGGTCAATATCCAAAATTTATAAAGAACTCCTACAGCTCGACACTGAGAAAATAAATAATCTGATTAAAAAATAGGCAAAGAATTTAAACAGACACTTGTCCAGAGTACATACACATGGCCAAAAGACATATGAAATGATGCTAAATGTCACTAATCATCAAAGAATATAAATTCAAACTACAATGAGATATCACTTCACACCTGTCAGAATGGCCATCATCAATAAATCAACAAACAACAAGGATTGGTGAGGATGTGGAGAAAAGGAAATCCTCACACACTGTTGGTGGGAATTGTTGACTAGTGCAGCCACTGTGGAAAAGAGCATGGAGTTTTTTAAAAAATTAAAAATGGGCCCAGGCTGGTGTAGCTCAGTGGATTGGGCACAGGCTGCAAACCAAAGGGTTGCTGGTTCGATTCCCAGTCAAGACACATGCCTGGGTTTCAGGCCAGGTCCCTGGTGGAGGCGTGTGAGAGGAAACCACACATTGATGTTTCTCTCCCTCTCTATCCCTCCCTTCTTCTTTCTAAAAATAATAAATAAATAAAATCTTTTAAAAAAATTAAAAATGGAACTGCCCTATGACACAGCAATGCTACTTCTGGGGATATATCTGAAGACACTGAAACACTAATTTGAAAGAATATATGCACCCTTATGTACATTATAATAGCCCGGATTTGGAAGCATCCCAAGCATCCATCAGAAGATGAGTGGATAAAAAGTGGCAGTGAATTTACACAATGTGATACTACTTGACCATAGAAGAAGAATGAACTCTACCCTTTGTGACAGCACGGATGGACCTGGAGAGTATTAGGCTAAGTCAAAGCATCCAGTCAGAGAAAGACAACTGCCATATGATTTCACTTATATGTGGAATCCAATGAACAGAGTAAATGAACAAAATTGAAACAGACCCACAGATACAGAGAACAGACTGACAGCCGTCAGAGGGGAGGGGACTTGAGAGGCTAGGTGAAAATGGTGAATAAATTAAGCAAAAACAAACAAGCAAATACACACACAAAGTGGTAAATGCCAGAGGGAAAGGGCGGTGGAGAGTAGAAGAAGTAGAGTGGGGATAAATGGTCATGGAAGGAAGCTGGGCTTCAGGTGGTAAAGGCAGGATGCAATATACAGATGATGTGTTATAGAAGTGCACATGTGAAACCTATGCCATTTTGTTAAGCAATGTCACCAAATAAATTCAGTTTTAAAAATGTTCCTGTTTATTTGAAAAGATACACAAAAATCATGGACTAAAATTCTTGTACGTTTTTGATAAAATATTTCTTCCCCTTAAAAAGAAAAGAACATACTCAGTCATAGGTTTTATTCATTACACAAACACATGGAGCAATTTACTTACCTTTGTTGTTGACTACAAAAATTTCTCCTTTCATATTAGGTTGTGATAAGTTATTAGATTTTGGCTGAATGAATACATTTAATAGTGATATTAATAGAATCTTTGGCAATGAAATATGTTTCTAAATATAATGTAATTATGATAATTAAGTTTTTTAAAAAATAACAACAGTCCATATACTAACTTACATGGGTCAATTTTTAACAGAACAACCACATATTTCTAGAATATTGAAGAGAAATTTATTGAGATGCTTATATGAATTTACTGCACCTACTTTTCATAAAATCCATATAAATGCTTATATTTTAATAGTTTTATATCATATATCCTCATTTAACAAAATACCATTTCAATAAAATGTTGAAATATCTCATTTGAAACGTAATTATCATGCAGAATTTGATAACATATCAGTTGTTCATGTTTCTGTAAATAAAAGGAGCATTTGGTATGACAAACTTTCCTGCTTCAGTTAACAAGCAAGCCAATGTCTGGATTTCAGAACTCTCCAAATAAAAGCTAGAAAGGTAAATAAAAGTGAAAGCTGGTTCACAAAAAAACAGCATACAAGGTTAGCGCAACAATTAGTTATCCAGGGGAACTAAACGTGCTGTGAGGTTAGAATTTTTTTTAATGATAGCCATGGCTCAATTCATCTTGTATCTATGAGGAAATACTTTCGGATATTTGAAAGATATTTTCAACTGGTGGTAACTAAATCCAGAGTTACTGTGAATCTGTTTTAATGAAGGCAGGAAATGAGTGGAAGTGTGGTTTTGGAGGCAGGAAGCAGAGCGAGGAGGGAGGCCAGCAGAGAAGGCAAATGCCTTTTTTTTTTCCTACTGCTAACAGAATTTCCCCAAAGAAACATTTCCAGTCTATGTCTGTTGCCTCCACATAGAATAGGAAATTAAGAACAGTCTAACAATAGCCAGAGGGGAGGAGGGAGGGGACTGTGGGGAGAAGGGTTTTCAGGAACTACTATAAAGGACACATAGATAAAACCAAGGGGGAAGGTGGAAGCAAGGGAGGGAGGTGGGGATGGATGGGGTAGGGGGAGGGGAGGGGAGAAAATGCAGACAACTGTAATTGAACACCAATAAAGTAATTAAAACTATAAATAAATACGTAAAAGAAGGCAAACAATTCCATCATTCAAAGCACAGAGTTTCAATTATGTTTAAAGACACAAAAACTATTTTTTTCCTATTTGTTTTCCATTAGGGGGTGTTGTGTGTGGGTCTCAGTTGATGGATAGCTAACGTGGCTGTACCCCTTGAGGTTCTACTATGATCGAAAGATGCATTCAGAAATAACCATTAGGAAACTTAAAAAAAAAGTCTGTTACCTACAAGTCCTGGAAATTAATGGCACACCTGGGGACACACAGTAAGTTGAGGTGGGAAGAGGGAGAGAGGGAGAGAAGGAGGAGGGGAGGGATCGAGGGAGAGGGAGAGAGCGAGAGACCGGAGAGTATGAGAGATCTTGGCGTTCTGATTTTACTGGGGTTGCAGATGGGGCATGAGAAGAGAAAACACAAGTGACCTAAGTGGAAAGCGGACTGGTTCTTCACGTAGGCCTGGGCTGGCAACAGATGCCTTGGTGATTTTGATCGCCTGCTTAAGACAGGCACTTGCATTAGAAAAAGAAAAACACTGGCTGCCACAGCTTACATTACAGGTGGCGACTCTTCTGAAATACTTTTTATTTTGAAGACTTTATTCACAAATTGCCTTTTAACAGTCTTTTTAATAGTCTTGCCCTTACGAGATTAGAAATGTCTTGGCTATAAGATTGGGTCATATTCCTATCTTTTAAAGAAAAAATCTTAAGAGGAAACATTGTAGATATCTAACACATTTTTTATAATGATGTTTTTAATAATGAAGCATATTTATTAGCATTGTATTTTTGGAGAAATGAGGCTTTTGACTGTGTTTTGATAGTCTATTGGATGGCATGTGAATATTTTCTCTAGATGTGTAAATAGTCATTTTTCTCAGCGACGATTTCGTTGCATCTTATTTTTACTTTACTTAAATCAAGATGAAATTATATGAAACAATAACAACAATAGCAACAACACAGAGAGTCTGCAGCCAGACTGTGGCTTTTGAGATGACTGGAAAATATTACAATGTGTTACATAATTAGTCAATTACAAAACTTTTCCTGAGAGCAAATAACCATCCATCTCAGTGAAAAATGCCAAGTGAGACCATTCCAGCAATAACCATTAAAACTCAGAACAGAGAAGCTGAAGTACACCAAACAGAAAGAGAGATTGACTCATTAAAACTAAATTCTTCTTCCCCCATAGGAGACCCTTGAACACGCTCCTTAATATGGAGAATTCCGGCTGACATTTGCAAGAACGATTTGTAACTCAGATCCTGGATGCACTGCAGAAAATGACTGGTGCTAGATGCATAACATGTTTTAAGCTTTATTCTGATTTTTCATAGAAATATTATTAAAAACATCTTTAACACAATTTGCTACCACATCTACGAATTACTTAAGAATTTTGAAATCCATTATCATGTTTCTATGAACTAGTTTAATTTAAATTTTTATTTGACAGATACTTTGATTAAAACAGATTTTTGAATTGCACCTGGTTAGCCAGTACTGCTGATATTTAACATTTTCTAACATTGTACATTAATAATGTAAAAAATTGACATAGTGGAGCCATTTTATTCTATTTATTTATTTTTATTTTTTAAAAAATTGGAAAGATTTTATTTATTTATGTATTAAATAAGGGAGGGGGAAGGGAGGGAGAAAGAGAGGGAGAGAAACATCAATGTGTGGTTGCCTTTCGCACACCCCCAACTGGGGACCTGGACTACAACCAAGATGTGTGCCCTGACTGGGAATCAAACCAGTGTTCCCTTGGTTCATAGGTCAGTGCTCCACCCACTGAGCCACACCAGCCAGAACAATGGAATCATTTTAAAACAGAGTCAGGGTAGCCATTCCAAAAGAACTGCATTGCATGTCATAGTCCTTGAAATTTTGGAATGTTGAAACACTGCCAAAATCACCTTTGGATTGGGCCAGAGCAGCATGTCTTCCAAAGAACTGTTTATCAGGCTAACAGGAAAGCAGATCTCTTGACTCCAAGATTGAAAATCAAGGACACTGTGTACAATTGGCATATAAAGCTAAAGAATAACTTAGCTTATTTGCACCTGTAGAAATGTCTTCCTTGACTTACTAACACCAATAGAAATTCCTTCCTTCTGTTCATGCAATTATTTCCCTTCCCTTTCTCATAAAAAACCCTTGTCTTCACCCTCTAGTACACTTTTTGGGTTTCTGTCTGAATCCGTACTTCCTGAATAGCTATTCTTTGATATCAAAAAGACACTGTTGCCTTTTAACACTGTTTTTTTATTCTAAGGTTAACAATTATATATTTTCTAGATGTATGTCAGACCAAATGGGCACTTGACAAATAAAGAATTGTATTAGATGAAGCCACCTTAGTCATTTAAGATACTTGGTGATGTTTTGCAGCCTATTTCTTCTATATTGAATTACTTGACTTATTAATAATTCTAATTTATAAATATCATATTTTCTGTTATCAATTGTTTAAAAAAATTGCAGGGCCCCAATTAAAACTGCTGTTATAATAACATAATAGAAGGCATTTTTTTCAAGATTTATTAAGCAATTAATTAATAATTATATCCAATGATGATATGAGCTATTCAATTTATCAACAAAAATCTATAAACAAAGATTACATATTTAGTTTAAAATATTCCAAGGTAAAATTTAGGAGTTATTTGTAAAAATTGTGCATAAATAATTTTATGTATGTAGTGAACATCTTAAAAATAATAATAATGTTATGGAATCTATGCAAGTTACTATTTAATAAATTATTATAGAGAAACTATTAAATTATTGATCCAATAAATTAATTTTTTATCCTAGGAATATTACTTACATTTAATGCCTTATCTTTGTATAATGTAATTTGATTCCATTTACAAAGCATGAGACAAGTTAACATTAGGTTAATATATTTATACTGATTTACTCCAAATAACATTCTTCTATTACAGGCAAAGTGACTAATTTATATTCAAAACTGATACTCACTTGGATGTGAAAAAGTAGTACAAATACATAATAAGTTATTATCAAAAATTAAATCATGAACTGGAAATGGTTTTCACTGAAATGGATGAGCTGATTGTTAAAAAGAAATTTTATAAGCCAGATGTTAAAAACGGCTCGAAACTCGTCACCATGGTGGTGATATTTTCATCGTGAAAATCAGCTGAGACTATAAATCAAGACCTGTCCCTCCCCAGCAGTTGCTAACGTTTACCAGCATACCCGTGATTTTGAACTTTTTGAGGATGGAAGGGTATACTTTTAATAATTAAGACGAAACATGGGGACAAGCAAGATTGCTTCAGGCAACTGAACAATATGGTGGTCTTCACTAGAGACCTTATTTGGGGCTGTTATTATTAAGCTAATAACTTAAAAAAAACACATCAGTTAGACCCAGGAGGGGCTTACAATGTTGCCCTTAAATCCATTCTTTACTCTGAAGGTAAAATGATACTTTAATGTGGTGTAGATACATTCCTGGCCTAAATTGTGTGAAGGCATCCGATTAGGGAGAAGTTCGACATGCTTGATATGGTTTCATTAAGTTAAAGTGACCTGCTGCCTGATACATCCTCGGCTTTATTCTTTATCACTACCCTGAATCATAATGAAAGGTTTCTTTTCTTTCTTTCTTTTTAATTTTTTTTCATTTACATGAATGTATCATGTGCCCCTTCGACCTTAGGAATTTGGACATGCTTGTCCCTCGGCCTGAAATTGACGTTCATTCATTTCAGTAGCTGACTCCTACCCATTCTTTCATGGTAGAATTGCCTCTAGAGTAATCCTTTCCTGGGTTCTGGTTTGGGTTTTCTGTTCTTCCTCTCTGCATCAAATCTGGAATTTTCTTCTTCTTCAAAATCCTTTGTGTGTTCCATATCTCACTCAGTCCTAAAATAATGCAGCCCCTCAGGGTAATTAAATATGTATTCTGTATATTTCTCTAATTAAAGTTACCGTAGATCCAGATCTGTAGCTTTAAACACTGAATTTACGTTAATTACTCCAAAATGCATATTCTCAGACCTAAAATCTCCTCTGAATGCAAAACTCATGTATCTACACTGCAAATGTAACATTTTGATTTTTATAATTAGCAGTTGTTTCTTTCCTGGAATGTCATTGTACTTGTGCCCCTGTTCCTTCCTGAGTATCTTTAGTATAAGAAAATGATACTGACTACTAGCCAGGTTTTAAGACATTAGCCATGTCTTAATGCAGCATTTTTTCATTATTGTACTTGCCATTACTTTATTCTTAAGATTTAGTTAGGGAATGGTTTATTGTATGTCTCCCCACATAAAGCTTACATTCCATGAAGGAGTGACCTCATTTGTTTTTTGCTCTTGTTGATTTTCCTAGATGTTTACTGAGAAGAGTGCGTAGCATACAGTAAGAACTTAATATAAATTTGGTGCATGTGTATATGAATTAATAATCTATTTATTATAATATCTGTTTCTCATTATATTGCTTTTATAACATTTTTATTATAGGTTTATTATGATATGTGAGATATTATGTGTGCCATTTTAATTTTGCTTTACCTCTATAATCAGGGTTTTCTACGTAATGACTAGCCAAGGTTAGAGTTCTTTTTAATCCAATAGAACATAGTGCAATTCAAGAGTGAGTCTGTCTCCATTACATTAATGTAGCACACAATCCGATTCCTGGCAGTGTTCCCAGGCAATTGGGTTTGCAAAGTCATCTTGTCCTCCACATTTATGTACAAAGGAAAACCTTGAATTACTTTGATGTATTGCAATGTTACTAAAAGGGTTTGACCCCATTTTGAAAGACCGTTGATTATTTTCACTGACAGATGCCATCTACACAGAGGATAATCATTATATTATTTTAAAAAGTCATGGATATTGTATCAAGGTGCAAAGATATAAAAATAATGTTAATAATTACATTATTTTGATAGTCTATATTTCTAAAAGAAAAGTAAAATCTAAAGCTATTAGAAACTAGCCTACATATAGTGGTTTAAATTTTTAAGGTTCTCATGGTTTGTATATTCTAAAAAATAAATAGTAAGTTCATTCCTGCTAATTAGGGGATTTATTGGTCTTTCAATTCAGTGCTATGCAAAATATTGTATTATAACGTGATTTGTTAAAGATGTCAATTCGTCTCAATGTAATTTAGGAAAATAGATATTTTCCTAAGCAAATTTTATTGAGTAAAAATAAAAGCAATTAAACTTGGAAGGAAATCAATGAGAGGGAAAAAATCTAATTAGTTTTTGAGAAAGAAAGGATTATGATTCTTCTCTTACACAGTTTATTTTCTCTGTAAAAACAGTTTAAAGATTTAAAATTGGTGAAGAAACAGAAAGAGCTAAGAAAGTAAAAAGGGATATTTTGCCCCTGGATACTCAGTAAAAGAAAATGTATTACTTATTACAATAGAAATTAATTGTACTAATATTTTATCTTTCACATTGTTGACATTTTGGCTGAATAATCATTTGTTGTGAGGGACTACCCTTTCTATGAGAAGGTATTTAGCAGTATCACTGACCTCTTCCTACTAATTGCCAGTAGTACAATCTCATTCTCAATTTTGGAAACGGCCAAAAATTTTTAAAGATATTGTCAAATGATGCATGAGTGGGGTAAAAGGAGAGATTTCCCCCGGTTAAGAACTTTTACATTAGCACAAACAAACAAAATATTTTTGCTATTCTGCATTTGTTGTATGACAGGTATATATCTGTCCTGGACTTTAAGCAGGAAAACAAACAAACAAACAAACAACCCCAAAGAACAATCCAAAATTCAAAATCTAAATTTATGCTAATCATGGGATAATACAAATATGTTACCTTAGCCAGATAACCATAAAAGTCCAAGCAGATAATTTATTTTTAAAAAGCTAGTTAAATTGAAAATTAAATTTAAGAATATATATAAATACATATACACACATATACATATATACACACATCTACATGCATATACGTATACAAATGTATCTTATATATACCATTATATTTACTGTTGTATATAATATATATTCTTCTATATACAGACATATATATAGTTATATATGCAGATATATAATATATACTATTGTATTTACTGTTATATATATATATATATATATATGATATATAATATAAACATTGTATATACCATTATTGACCAAAATTGACCAACAGAATATCTAAACTTTACTTTGAAAATATATCTAGAACTCAGAATATGCAGAAAAATAAACTTTCTTGGACAAAATATATATGATCAACATTCTTAGTACTTAGAATAAGAGCAAACACTCAAAAAAGAAACATAAAATAAATGTTTTAAATAATTAAAATGATAAAATAATGAATGAAATAATTTAAAAGTCTATGGCATCATGAAACAAGCATTGATATATTTGAAAAAGGACTGAATGAACATAGCAGAAAAGAAATACTTTATTATAATTAAAATGTTAGTAGACTGATTAAATATCAGGTTAGATACAGTTCAACATAGAATTAATACACTGGCTGAAACAGCTGAGGAAATTCCTTGGAATGCACCAAAAGAAATAAAGCAGTGAAAATATCAGAGAGGTTATGAGTCAGAGAGGATAATTAAGAAGGATAAAAAAGGGAATCTAAAGATTATGCATTTGAAATATTGTCTAAAATTCATGAGAAAAGAAGAAAGATATAAGTCCTAAAACTGAGAAAATGTTGAGGTTAGAACAAAATGAATCAAAACTTGTAATACTATCTTAGGCACATAGTCGACCCTTTAATACACTAAACAGAGAGTAACTTAAAAAGAATGTGATGATTATAGGAAGATGAAAAGCAATTAGAATTCTGCCTGAAAAAATTATCCCAATTAGTAGCAGAGGCTAGGAAACAAAGTCTGTAATAAATTTACAAATTGCTCAAGTAATACATTAATTCTTAAAGTTCTCAGCCAATAGAATACCAGTGCTTCACACCCATATGATTATTTGACATAATAATTAACTATTATTTTAGTTCTAACTATCATATTATTTTATTGCTATAATCAATGCATATTTCTTTTTCCAAGTTTATCAATTTTCATATGATAATTAGTTAACTTGCATTTTTCTATCGAAATACAATACCTAATTAGGAAGGAAAAGAAATTACAGACCAAAGTGTTACCCTACCCAAAATGCTTACTGACAAATAAAAGATTGTAAAACAAATGTATTTGGGAAGAATATTTTGAACAACTGGGACCAACAAACTTGGTAAAATGTAGACTCCAGACTCCTTTTTGAGTTTTTAATTCACTTTTGAAAGAACAAAGCACTGATACATATCAAACATTTGTACTGCAAGTATGTGAGCAGAATTGCTCAAAGATAAGAAACAAAACATGTATCTTCTTAAAATGTAAAGAGAAAGGAGGGATTAAAATTGATAAATTCAATATAAAATGGGAAAGAAGAAATAAAACTGAAATTAAGGAAGTGAAAGTTTTAATTAATGGGTTAAAAAGGAGATTAGATACAGTCAATATATAATGGCAATCATATTAAATACAAATAAATAAGACTAGCCTAACATAGATATATTCATCTTAAATTAATTTAAAAATCATATTATGGGATAATCTTATTTCAGGATTTCTTCAGATGGAAAAACTGAAAAAAAAAGGAAATAACAACATCAAGGACAAAAGTAAAAATAGGCATAGAACAAAACTCATGAATATTATTAAAACCAGAAACATGAAATTTTAAGGGACAAGAGAATTATTAAGGCTAAATTGAGTCACTACATAATGATAAGTTATGATAAATAAGAACAACTCAATAGGAAATTATAGGCTTAAAACTGCATTTACTACTATATTAACAACATAGTGTCGAACAAATTAAATTTAAAATAATAAACACATTTAAGGAAACACACACAAATCTACAAACATGGTAGAAGAATTCATCTTAATTTTCTTTCACAAAATAGATAATCTATGATTGGTCCTAAGATATTAGTGTCTATTTGAATATAAATTTTTCCACTTATCATTTAAAAAAAAATTAAGATAAAATTATAACTAAAATTGGATGAAAGACTGGAACATAGTGTGTAACCTGAAGCTATAAAACTCCTGGAAGGAAATAGGGGTAAGCTCTTTGACTTTGGTTTTAGCAATGATTTTTTTGGATTTGACACCAAAAGCCAAAACAAAACACAAAAATACAAATAAAACAAGTGGAACTGTATCAAACTAAAAAGCCTCAGTACCATGAAGGAAAATGAAAAGCATCACCAACAAAATGAAAAGCAGTTATGGAGTGGAAGAAAATACTTGCAAATGATATATCTGGTAAACAGCAGTACCCCAAAATATGAAGAATGTATGCAATTCAGTTAGAAAGAAACCGGTCCAATTAAAGATGGGCATAGGAACTGAAGAGACATTTTTCCAAAGACATGCAATGATAAATGGCCCACACACATAAAAAGATTTTCAATATCACTAATTATCAAAATAAACACAAATCAAACCCATTGTAAGATATCATCTCATACCTTGAAGAACGGCTATTCATTCTCACAAAGAAAAGAGACAGCCAGTGAAGGAACGGACGTACAACATTGAAAAGAGAACCACCTGCTTACCTTTAGGATGTGGACGAACCCTGGGTCCTGGGAGAAACCCAGACAAAGGAAAAACATGCAAGCTCTACGCGGTGCACCAGGGTAAAACAGATGTTCTTTTCCCAAACCTGTAAGAAAATAAGGTGAATAAAATGATGTTAATTGAGGGCGGAAAAAAAGAAAAGGAAAGAGAACCCTTATGCCACCATGTAAAATAGAATGGAGGTTTCTCAAACATTAAAAAGAGAACTACCATATAATCCAACAATGTCACTGATTCAAAAAATATATACACCCTTTGTTCGTTGCAGCATTATTTACAATAGCCATGATATGGAAGTGACCTAGATGTCCATGTCTCCTAGATAGAAGAGTGGATAAAGATGTGGTAAAAACACACACACAGCAGACTGTTACTTAGAAATAAAAATGAATGAAGTTTTGCCATTTGAGACACAATGAATGGACATACAGGATATTATGCTAAGTGCAACCATGTGATATTAGTCTTACTTTGTCTGATTTATTTCACTTATATGTGGAATCTAAGAATAAATAAACAAGCACAATAAAACAAAACACAAACAGACTCATAGATACGAAAAACAAACTGACGATTGCCAGAGGTGAAAGAGTGGGGGAGGTGAAAAAGGTGAAGGGGAATAAAAGACACGAACTTCCAGTGATGAGATGGAACGTACAGCTCAGGGAATACAGTCAGTATCATAATACACTATACAGTGGTAGGTGGTCGATTGATTACTAGACTTATCATGGCATTCATATGACGAGATATATAACTGTTGAATCACTGTGTTATGTATCTGAAACTAATGTAATATTGTATGTCCACTATACTTAAATATATAAATAAAAAATAGTGTCCTAGATTTAAGCCTTTATAAATGGCCATGTTATCTTCAGGGTCCAGCACAAATAACATCCCTTTTTTATTACAAAATATTTTACAATATTTTATAAATATTATAATAAATATTTTATTATAAAATCATAGGTATGCAATTCTGTAACATAACAATGTCACACTCAAGCACCAGATGACATTTTAGGTGAAATGTTCCAATTAAAACAGCAAGTTATTACACCCATATTATTATGCTACCAACCATACTCAAGCAGGCCTTACTTCTGCTAGACCCTGTATTTCAAACTGCTTTCATGATTTGGTTAAATAATTTAGAAGAGCACATTGAGTATCTACAATTTCAAAAGTATTCTGGTATCATTTTGAAAAAAAAAATTGTGTTCTGTTGCAGAGCAGGCTTTCATATTAAATGAAATATATTTTTGGATATATGGCTTTCACAAAAAATAATCTACAGATTTAGGTCTGAATTAACAAATGCTTACTCATATGTAACCGTGTACTCTAAACAGTTTTTTAGCTTAAAATAATACAAAACTGAAAATGGTTTATATCTTTTAATAATTTCTTCTCATTTTGATGCCACTTTTTAGTATGTTTTGGTAAGAAAATTCCCTATAAACGTGGGAATTCTGAAGTTTTAGAAAGTGACTTTACAGAGAAGTATAACTGTTTGTTTGTTTGCTTGTTTGTATTGTTCATGCTGTTACGGCTCCTCTCTCCTTCACCGTCTCTCGTCCCGCCCCATGTCCTCGCCGCCTCCGGCAGCTGGCCGTCTGTTCCATGCATCTCTGTTTCGATTTTGTTCTCTAGTTTGCAGTTTTCATTAAAATAGTACATGATCTCACTTAAATAACAGATTATCTTGATAATCATCCATTTCATAAGATAAATATTTCAACAAGTCAATGCTTATTTATAATAAAAATAAATTGTGAGGCATACATTGTTAAAGGTGAAAAAAAAAAAAAGCAAGTCCATTGCTTAGATCACTCACTTGCACCTCCACATCGGATCAATACAATGCCAGTGAAATGATCAATAATGTAACATTTGAGATGACAAACTTTTTTATGGTGAGAAGATAAAATCTAAGAATCACTTAAAATCTATTGCTAATATTATTAAACTCTAGCACATTACATGCTCTCTTCAGAAAACAAGCTTGTTGAAAGGCGAAAAGGATGATAAAATGACGAAAAACAGAACAAGAGGAAGTGAACTGTTAAGTTAAAGTGTGAAGGAAATTCCTTAAATTTAAGAAATCATTTCTTGTATTGCAAAATTGCATTCATCAAATAATACCATTGTGTGACACGAAAAAAAAATCATTATTTTTAAACTTAATAACATTTGATGGTTTATATTTTAATGTTAAAGAAGACAAATTTGAAAATAGCCTTTTTGGGCAACATTATGAGCGTAAATGTCATTCACAGCCCACTGGGGTGTGGGTGTTCACAGCACAATGGCCTCATCCAGAGAAAAGGGGCTGACTGAATCTAATGAGGGCGTGTAAGTGTCATGAACCCAGGCTGCTAACAGCGGAAATGGCATGGATCTGAACAGGAGCGTGGTGTGGGGGAATGAGCAACGGTTTGAAGTCATAGAAAAAGCTTATGTTTAGAAATTTCATCATTACCGGTTTTGTTACTCGGGGAAAATCATTGGAGTTCTCAACATCCTATTATCTGGCTCTGTAAAATCTGCAATGCTGTTTTACATTTTACAGGATGTGCCAAGTACAGAAAAGTAGTTAACACACTATACTCTGGAATCACACAGACTTGGTTGAGATAATACCACCATAATTTACCATATCTGCCTCAGTGGGCCAGTCCTATCCACAGGTCTGTGAGAATAACAATACAGAATACATTAAGTTAAGGGTATTTTGCAGAGGTCAGGAAACAAGGAATGCATCTTTTACCGTATTGTCTGGCCAATAGTAATCAATCAATAAGTTTCCGCTATTTTCATAAGTAGAACACTGCTCCTGTCGCACAGGTGGGGTCTATAAAGGTCATCCCCCTGTGTTCTGTTGCATAATTCATTGCTATTATTCATATATTTGAGGCGACAAATATAGTGAAAGGTCTATGCTCTCTGGTGGCATATGAATATTGGCATTACCATTTACTAGATACTTAATTTTATAGAAGTGTATGTTTGCTTGCTAACTTATGGTTTGGATAAAATGCTGCTTCTGAGAATAACTGTCTTGGATACAGGTGGAGGCCCTGTAGATATGGCTTGGCCAGATGCAGCAAATAGAACCTGTTGCATTGCACAGGTCCATGAATGCAAAGGCTGCAGAAACCAGAAGAGTAATGAAGGTAACAGAGAAGAGGTAAGAGTTTACATGGTCAGAAATAGCTCAATTTCACTTTAGTGTAATTTTTTTTTATGATTCAATTTTAGTTACTTGCATGTCTTTGGAATTGGTGGATGTACTGTTGCTTTATTTGTTATTTTACGGAAATTACAGAAATGGGCTGAAGACCTTATCAGTGTTATTTGAGCTCATTGTGATCTGGAATCTGTACAAAAATCAAAGGCTGGCGATGTGAGCAGTTCATTGACTAATGTGCCAGGAACAGACGCTCACAGCCAGATGTGAATTTCAAAGCCCTAGGCGTGCCTCTCTCGTATTGAACATGGCATAAGATTGCAGGAAATTTCATTTGAAGCTCAAAAGGAAACACGTCTTCTGACATCTGGTTACAAAAATGTCCTAACCGATTGTGAAATGCACTTTCTTCGTGGGGCAAATGGAAATAATGAGAGTTATCCTACTGGTTTTCTATAAAATGTAAATGCCATGAAAGCTAGAATTTGCTGTATTTTGTTTTTCATTAGATGTGTAAGAATTAACCCAGAAGTGCAAAAAATATTTATTCTGGGGATAAAATCACATTACATGAAACAGAACCATATGTAGTACCAAGCACATGAAAATACCAGGTAATATTTTTTAAACTTTCCTTACATATTAGTACTTTATGAGTAAATAGCAGTAATGTACTATAAAAGTAATGTACAGCCATGTTTAGTGCTTTAAACACAAGATTAAAACCATTAAAGTAATTCAAGGAAGACTTTGTTTTCATATCCTATGAGGTCCTTCATTTGCCTAAGGAATAATTTCTACCATCTCTTTATGTTTGGCTATGATGACTTTGTTAAAATGTTTAAACTTTGTACTTCAGAAATACAAATGAAACATAATAATTATGAATTTAAGTATATATAAAACAAAAACTCTGATATAAAAATTACATAAAACTTCAAACTCAAAAACAGCATTAACTTTAGTTGAACATTTTCTCAGATGGTTATGAAGAATTAATTTTATTTTTAACAAAAGTAAGTTCACACTTTATTTTTACAACTCTATTGAAATATAATAGAAGAAAAAGAAACTGTACATATTGAAATAGTACCATTTGATCATTGTGGACCCTTGTCCAAAGAAACCAGGCCCATGAAAACATTCTCACAACCAAGATAATTTTTATTTCCATTCTTTCCAAGTTTTCTCACCCCCCCCATTTAATCTAATCCTTCCTCTACCTGTCTTTAGGCAATTATTGATGCACTTTAAGTCAGTTTATATTAATTAGTTTTTCTATATTATGTAACCAGAATCACTCAATATCTTGTGTTTTGAGGGGGAATAAGGTGGTTTCTTTCACTCAGAATAATATTTTTGAATAGTTTTATATTTTGAAAATACATTTTTATTGCTGAGTAGTGTTCTGTTGCATGAAGATAGCGCTATTTTTTATTATTCACTTTTTGATGGATATTTTCATCCCATTACCACTTCAACTGTTACAAAAAATTAATGTGCTATGAATATCTGAGTAAATGCATTTATGTAGTCATAAATTTGCATTACTCTCAGATGAATTCCTATCAGTAGAATGCCTGAGCCCTGTGATAGGTGAATGTTTGTCATTTATAGAAAGAAGCTCCTAGAATTAGAATAGCTGAGTCACATGAAAAATATATGCACGTTTCAGTTCCGAACTATTTCAGCCATCACTTGGCATACTAACTCTTAAATTCTAGCCAAACTAATGGGTGTTTATTAGTATCTCATTGTGCTTTTATAGTTTTAACTTGCATTTCCCTAATGGTTAGGATCTTGAGCACATTTTCATATGCTTGTTAGACATTCCTTTAATTTTTTTATCACCATTTATCCCCTTTATATGCTCCCCTACCTCCACCCATCCCAAGCCCTGCAATCACCACCCTGTTGTCCTTGTTCAATTTATCTCCATTTTCTCACTGTTAACACACTGATTTGTTTAAAGTCATTTTATAGGAAATCTTGACATCGGATAGAAGTCCTCCAACTTTGTCTTTCATTTTTATTTTTTTAAGATTTATTTATTTATTTATTTTTAGAGAGAGGGGAAGGGAGGGAGAAACAGAGAGAGAGAAACAGCAATGCATTGTTGCCTCTCACATGGCCCTCACTGGGGACCTGGCCCACAACCCAGGCATGTGCCCTGACTGGGAATCCAACCGGGACTCTTTGGTTCCAAGCCCGTGCTCAATCCACTGAGCTACACCAGCCAGGGCTGTCTTTCATTTTTTTAAAAAAAGCTCATTTTTCTAGATTCTTTACATCATTATTCTAGGTTCTTTACAAAAGTTTTTTTCTTTTTTTTAATTCCTTTTTGCTCAGTTCCTCCACGTACCCACCCCCAACCCTTGTCCAGTGTGTTTGATGCTGTTATAGGTTCCCTTCTGGAAAGAAGTTGTGGTCTGTGTTATAAATGGGCTACTCGTCTTTCTCTATTGAGTTTTAAGACGTGAGTACATATTATGGGTAGAATTCCTTTGCCTGTTACATATGTTGTAAATATTTTATCCTTGTCTATGGCTTCCCTTTTCTTTTTTTTCTTTTTTGGTGGCATTTTTGAAGATCAAAAGTCTATGATTTCACAGACTCACTTTATGGTTTTGTCCATGATTAATTTATGTGTTATCTCTAAGAAATGTTTTCCTACCTGACATTCACAAATATTGTAATGCACTGCTATCTTTTCTTCTAGAAGCTTTATATTTATGGTTTGATAATTATGATTATGATCCACTTTGAGTTAACTTTTGAGCACGGGATGACATAAAAGTTGATGTTTTTCATATGAATATCAAAAAATCTGACAAGATATTTGTCAAGGAAAATTTCCCTTTCCTATTGAATTCATTAAGTTTGTTGAAAATGAGTTGATTCTCCCTCTGTAACATATTCACACACACATATATGTATATACACACATGTACTTCTGGACCCTGTATTTTACTCAATTTATCTATAAGTCCACCTTTTAACTATTAATATACTGTTTCGATTAAAGTAGTTTTAATGTAAATATTGACATCAGATAGGAGAATTGCTTCAACTTTGTCTTTTATTTTATTTTTTTTAACTGTCATTAATTTTAGTTCTTTACATCCCCATGCGAGTTTTATAATCATATTGTCAATTTCTACAACTAAGCCCTTTGGAATCTTGACTCAAATTCTGTCTCATCTGTAGATCAATTTGATTTTTTTTTCTATTTTTTCTATTAGTATATAAGAATATGACATATCTTGTATTAACTTTGCATCTTGCTTTTTTTCTGCTAAATTCACTCATTTGTGTTTATTTTCATTGTAGAATCCTTTGGATCTTCTAAATAAGCAATCGTATTGTAAGCAAATGTGGACAGTTTTACTACTTCTTTCCCATGTCCCTGACTTTCACTTTCTTTTTCTTGTTGCCTTACTGCAATTGCTGAGACCGCTAGGACAATGCACCTAAGAAATGATAAAAGTAATTATATTTGTCTTTTTCAAAATCTCAAGATGAAATTGTTCTATATTTAACTATTATTAGCTGTAGATTTTTAAAATAAATGTCTTTTATAAATTTGACAAAAATATATACCATTCCTTTTTGCCAATTTTAAAAAAATCACAAATGGCTTTTGAATGTTTCCAATGCTTGTTTTTATCTGTTGAAATGATCATATAGCGTTCTTCTCTTCTACTGTTAATATGGTAAATTATATTGACTTTTAAATGGAAAGCAAACCTTGCTTTCCAAAGATCAACTCTATTTGGTCATAATATGTATCATTCCTTTCATGTATTGTTGAATTCAATTTGTTACTGTTCCAATTAAGGATATTGTTGGTTACATTAATAAGGGGTCTTGGTCTAATTTTATTATTTTGACTGTTCTTGTGCCCTAGTATATTTATGGCCCCATAAAATTGTTTGGGTGAGTGTCATCTCTATTGTTTCATTTTCTGAAAAGTTTGGGAAAGTTTGATGGTATATCTGTTTTTAATATTTGATGGAATTCATTAATTAAAAAGTTGGAGCTTGAAATTTTCCTTATGAAAAAGTTCTGTTTTAACACATTCAATTTGATAAATGACATAAAGCTATCAAGATTTTGTTTCTTTTTTCAATTTGCTTTGTTTGCCAAGAATTTCATGACAGAATGTTATTCATTACATTCTCCTATTATTCTCTAAATGACGGAGTCTCTGCCTTGACCATACTTAAGTCCTGTGTCTTTTTCCCAGGATCGGTCTAGCTGTCAATTTTTCTAAAATCTTTTTATGAATCACTGTTTGATTCTGCTATTTCTGAATATTATCCACTTTAAAAAAATCTTGCTGATTTCATTTCTCATACTTTGCTTTTACCATGCTCTATTTTTTCCAATTTTGATGGGATAACTTTGGGTTATACCCATAACTAGAACTCATTCTACAAGAAGAAAACAAACAAACAAAAAATAGAACAACAAAGAAAACCAAGACATTTGCTACCTTGTAGGTCAACTGTGCAAGTTTTGCCTCATTTCCATAACCTGCCTGCTAGGGTCTGAATATCTGTGCTTCCTCAAAAGTCATGTGTTGAAATTCTAATATCCATGAAGATGTTGTTAGGAGGCGGGGCTTTCAGTAGGTGCTCAGTTTATAAGGGTGGACCCCTCAGGAATAGGTTCAGTGCCTTTATAAAGGAGGCCCAAGGGAACTCGGGAGGCCTCCTCAACCATCTGAGGGCACAATGGCAAGTAACCTGCAGTCTGTGTCTGTGGCTGGTAGAGGGTTCTCACTTGACCATGCTGGCATCCTGATCTTGAACTTTCAGCCTGCTGAACCATGAGAAATAAATTTCTGTATATAAGCGACCACGTCTATAGTACTTTTTTTATAACAGATAAAATGGACTAAGACTCTGCCTCTGCTTGTTTGTTTTTTAAATCAGTTAGCTGTTTATAGTATTGGGTACCTTTTTAGTTGCAATCATCAGAAGTAATGGGCTATCCAGGTTTTATGTGAGTAAAGAGAGTCTATAACTGTCCTAGTCAAGTGATCTTAATGGATGGTATTAAGTATAACTTCAATTTCATACGAGAGAAATAAATAACTAGGGAAAAAAGAATTGTTAGACATTAGCTAACTTAAAAAAAATAACTTTAGCTCTGGCTGCTGGGGCTCAATGGACTGAGCAATGGCCTGGGAACAAAGGGTTGCTAATTAGATTCCCAGTGAGGGCACATGCCTGGGTTCCAGGCCGGGTCCCTAGTAGGGGAGGTACTAGAGGCAACCACACATTGATGTTTCTCTCCTTCTCTTTTTCCCTCCTTTGCCCTCTCTAAAAATAAGTAAACAGAATCTTTTAAAAAGATAAGTTTAAAATGACCTCAAAATGATTAAAAACTATGCAATTATTAAGAAGACTGAATAATTATTTTTGAATATAGTAATTCTCTTCTACAAGATGATAAAATTGGGAGTCTTGTTTTTATCATTTCTTATCTTTTCAAATACAAATTCTTGTTCCTTATATTCATTTTTTAACACTTCCTGGAAAGATCAATTAAAATAATCTCAAAAAACGCATACAGGAAATGTTAAATTACAATAAATGTTGAAAATGAGAAATAATATTATCCTGTGAGTTAGAGCTATAAATAATAGTGCAACCACATGTAAAATTTCAGATTTATTGGTAATTATTTTTATATTCTTGTTTAATTTTTCAAAAAAAATCAAAGACATTATCACATCAAATCCTATACATTTTTTTCTTTAGTAAATAAATATCTCTCTGCTGCCCACATAAATCTATTCAAAAACTATACTATCTGTTCCTTAGGATATTGTATAATTTACTATGGAGCTTTCTTGTACCCCTGAGTTGAATCTACTTTCCTGAATTGCATGCTTTGCTTTTTTTTCTGTTCATTCACTTGTGAATTTTTTGTTTTTGTTTACCTATATACTTATATATATACAGATATATTCTTTGTATACAAATATGCATTATGTATATTATAATGTTATACCTTTACATCATAATTTATATTTATATATAAATGATATAAAGGATTCTAATTTAATGCAATATGTTTATACTAGTATGTATAATGCATTTTATAATATATAGCACAACATATTATACATAACATATAAATATATATTTAAGTGATCCTATGTAATATGTAAAATACTGAATGTAGACATATCTATGAATAATCTAGCAACAGATCTGATTAAGTGTTAACTTAGACATGAGATTCAATATAAATTGAATTTCCATCCTTAGAAATGTGAAGTGAATATATAATATTTTATCATCTTGTGTTGCTCAAGAGCCATTTGATAACCTAATGACACTGTTTTGTCCTCTTTAGAGAACTTTGAATTCTGTCCTTACTGTCTGGACCTTTGAAGTGATTTGTTTGGGTCTGGGTATTACTACCATTGGATTGCTGGTTCACAATGATCTCTGCCACTGCGGAAACCTATCCCTTAAAACGATACACATTTCTCCTCCTGTGTATCCTTTCCCCATTCGTTCTGGATATTTTTCACATTTTTTTAAAAGATTTTATTTACTTATTTTTAGACAGAAGGGAAGGGAAGGAGAAAGGGAAGGGGAGAAACATCAGTGTGTGGTTGCCTCTCACATGCCCCCACTGGGGACCTGGCCCGCAACCCAGCCATGTGCCCTGACTGGGAATCGAACAGCGACCCTTTGGTTTGCAGCCCGCACTCAATCCACTGAGCTACACCAGCCAGGGCTATTTTTCACATTTTTTTACTCTAGGTTTTTTTTTTTTTTAAGATTTTATTTATTTATTTTTAGACAGAGGGGAAGGGAGGGAGAAATAGCAATGTGTGGTTGCCTCTCATATGGCCCTCACTGGGGACCTGGCCTGCAACCCAGGCATGTGCCCCAACTGGGAATCAAACCGGGACTGCTTGGTTCCCAGCCCGCGCTCAATCCACTGAGCTACACCAGCCAGGCTACTCTAGGATTTTTTTGCATCTTTGCTTTTCACACTTGTTCTCTGTTCTCATGCAAGGAACATTAATGCATCAATAATATACTTTTGAAATGATCAATACTTTTATTTTAACAGTTCTTTCCATACATTACATTTTTATATTAAGCAGATGTTCTTTCATGGTTTTACTACAATCTTGATTCTCTTTGGGACAGCAATAGAGTTGTGCATTTATGTACAAATGCATATATATTTGTACATGGGCTTTTAATCATTTTGCTAATAAAATTACATTGTTTTTCTTTTGCAGTCACTTTTCTATTACTGTATTGCAATTTTAATCATGTTGTGAACTTAGTTATCATTGGCTTGTAATTAATATTAAAATCCTTACCAACAACAACAATGAAAGGAGATTCAGTATTCTGGGTCTATCAGTGGGGCTTTTGAGCTGACAGGCTTCACTGTCCATTCATCATGTAGGAGTGGGGCTTTACTCTGAAAAAAATACGGGACACCAGTATATTTAGAAATATGTAGAATTGGAAGGCATATTGGAAAATTTTCTCGGACCATTACAGCCATTCGTATATAGCTATTTATAGAGATTTTACATGGTGAATGGTGTTGTAGTGGAGCTATGGAATATTTTAAAAGATTTTATTTATTTATTTTCAGAGAGAGGAGAAGGGAGGGAGAAAGAGCAATGCATGGTTGCCTCTCACAAGGCCCTCACTGGGGACCTGGCCCGCAACCCAGGCACGTGCCCTGACTGGGAATCGAACCGGGGCCCTCTGGTTCCCAGCCGGCGCTCAATCCACCGAGCCACACCAGCTTGGGGCTTTTTTTTTTTTATTTTTAAAAGATTTTATTTATTTATTTTCAGAGAGAGAGCTATGGAATATTTTAAAGTCATGACTACTTTTCATTCTGGCATCCAAGTCCTGCTTTCTGCCCTCCTACCATTTCAGCGAGCTCAGTCTCACATGTGATGGACAGAATGAGTCCTCTTTTGGCCTAACTTCTTCTATCAAACTACTAGTTAACAGCCTTCTTCTCCCTTAATCCAGCAATTACCACTTTCTCAATGTCTTTCTTTCTTCCTCCCTCCCAGCAAATTTTGAATTGCCTTAGTACATTTTTTTTTTATCTCTTGGTTATTGTGGATATGTAAATTAGAAACATTACCATAAATTGTGCCATTAGAGGTTTGTGGACTACAAGAATTGAACTTATTTGACCATAATCAAACTAAATGTCCTTATTATTAAATTTTCTCTTGTCACATTTAAATTATTGTCCCATAAATTATAGTTTATTAATAAATTTTTCTCTCATTATCACATTCAAGCAAACTCGAAAATAGGCTGTAATTGGGTTATAAATTATTTTCACTTAAAATATGATAGGCATTTGAAGCATGAATGGCTGGACACATTTGTGAGTGGAGGCAACAGATGTTTATTAGTACTCTCTAAAGCACATTTATCACGATGTCAATAAGTCAATTACATGTGTGTTCTGCAGTGCAGTACAGAACCGGAATGCCTTTTATATTACCTACATTATACATTCTATATTTTTTCTTTTTAAAATACATAATCAAACCTTTACAACTTACTACTGAATGGACATGTAGGCTGTTCGAGATTTGTTTGTGAAGTAAGTTATGATTTCCACTTCAATCAGTCTCACAACATTCCAAGAAGTACATTTACATAGATTTTTCTTTAATGAATATGTTACTTCAAATTGAAAATAAGTTACCTGTTTTATTTTTTTCTATAAATGAAGTCAGATGGATTTATGTTACTTGAAAACTAGTATTTGTTCAATGCTTATATTCTAAGTATTTTATTGATATCTGCCTGATATTTTTAACATTAAATGACATATAGGTGATGTTCAATAATATTTTAAATTTATGAATAAATTAATGTATTAATTTCTCAACAATCTGTGATTTTTGGATTATATGAGAAAACTAAGTCTCAAAGAATGTAAACAACCTACCAAACACTATACACAGTTGACCCTCGAACAATGTGGGGGGCGGTAGGTGCACTGCCTCCCATGCAGTCAAAAGTCCATGTATACCTTTGAATTCTCCAAAACATAACTGCAGTCACCTCTCAGGATCTAGGGGGGGCTGGTTCTAGGATCTCCCAGGGATGCCAAAATCTGTGGGTGCAGGAGTACCTCATAAAATGATGTAGAACCATGAACACAGTCGGCCCACTGCATCTGCAGATTCCTAAGCATGGATAAAAAAATTCTGTTTGCTATCCATCGTTGGTAGAATCAGGGATGAAAAGCCAGGGATATAAAGGGTTAACTGCATATTTATTGAAAATAGCCTACATGTAAGTGTGCCCACACAGTTTAAACTCTTGTTCAAAGGTCAACTGTAATTAATAAGCGGTAGGGAAAAAAGAAGCTTCGAACATATGTTTAGTGACTGACACCACCTTTCTCACCTCAGGTTGTATTTTACTTTGTCACAGATGTCAATCTAAAAAAATAGCATTTGATTCAATAGGAAAGATGAGACTATTACTTTAAATTCATCAAATATTTTGATTTATGATTTTCATGCAGTCATATCCTTTAACACATATATAAGTGAGAAACTCACAGTGTGCTCACTCCAAATCAACCTTTTAAAAATGGTGTCACAGTTAATTTAGTATTTTTGAAATGATAAAACACTTCTGCCAAGGTACATGTCTACTGTACCATGGAAACTCTTATTGTAACAACCTCCTACACTTCTAAAAGTAGATAATTCATTCATGTATTCATATATTTAATAAATTCTTATTGTTAATAAATATATTAAAACATAACCAACATCAGGAGATGACATGGATGCTATAATTTTGTAGATTATCAAGCTTATTTTGATTGTTAAGGCAGCAAAGGTGTTTCCAGTAAGGTCTTTAGAAACCAGTCAAAATTCAGAAAAAAAGTGTGGTTGCTTCTCATGTGCCCCCAACTGGGGATCTGTGCTGCAACCCAGGCATGTGCCCTGACTGGGAATCGAACAGGTGACCCTTTGGTTGGCAGGCCAGCACTCAGCCCACTGAACCACACCAGCCAGGTCTCAAATCATTTTCAATGCATCATCTTGTTGCTTGCCAAAGAAAATATTAATTGGTGAAGATTGGACCCAGTAATTCTCATATAATTCAAGCCATCATTTATGGAAAAAGCTACAAAAAAGATATCCTGACATATTTGATGTCACAGAAATTATATCATGACAATTTATTTTGTGTAGGAAATAAATATTGGTTTTTCTTTACAAGTGAATAAAAATCCAACACTTATAAAACAGAGTTATGGAAAAGAATCAATGACAATCTCTAAAACATACTTCTTCAAATAGTTGTATAAATGTTTCAAGGCATTGCAGGCCAACACAGATATTAAGTGCTAAAATAATTATTTTTCAATATTTTCTTAGCTAGACTTATCTATTAACTTTCCATGAAACTTTATTGATTTTTTAAATTAGAATTACGTTTTTAATTTACCAAATAAATGTACAACAACAAAAATCCTTGGCACTAGCACTTAAACACCAGGAACACAGGACCATAATATGAATTTTATAAGTTTGTACTAGTTATGAAATAAGATATTGAAGACTGACCCGTCAACTTAAACACTGTATCAGTGAGCCATTAGGATCTCCCTCTCCACAGGTGTCCCGGTTTTAGAAGGTAAACAAAAAGGACCCACAAGACTGATGGGGACCATTTCACCAGAGATGCTGCTAGCCTACTTAGCTACTAAAGTTCATGTCTATTTTGGGTGCTTTAAAGACATTTAAAGGTTAAAAAACATGATGGCATGCTGGCAGAGTCCTTGCTTGACACAACAGGGCCAGCCTCTCCAGGTGGTAGGAAAGAATCGGGACAGATTTAGAAAGGGCCTACTGTAAATCTCTCACAGTCGGCCTACGGGCCAGCCTGCAAAAGATCTGCGAGCTGCCCGGCGGCTGGTGCTTCCATTATGCTTCTCTCATTTCTTTTCGGGGTCCTTTCAAACCTTGCTCAAAATAACCCATATCCCTACTTCCTGCCATCGGTTGCTATTCAGCAGTTTTTCAACTGAAAATAAGTCCTCTTACGTACATACTAAAATATATTTACAGATGATTTTTTAAAAAATGAGTGCATGCATTCCAAATTAATAGAGATGAAAGCAAACAGAACTAGGCGGATAGCAATCTGAGGAATACAATGATAACCTGCCCCAAAGTATCACAAAAAATAGAATTAACTCGAGACTGACAAAAAATAGCATTAAGTACAGCACTTATACTCATTGAAGTGAAATAAAATAAATATTCTTACTTTTATAAAGGATTATATATGGACATGATAATATTATTGCACAATATTTCTCAAAATTTAATATAAAGGCTGACATTATTTATTATTGTGGGTAAAGTGATATAATAATGAAACTATAACAAATTATTTTAAGATAATGGAAAGGAGATACAAATAACACTTACCCAGTCATATTTGTTATATGAATTCATGGCTAGTGTTTGAGGGTGTAGATAGAGAAAGAAAATTTTGTTAAAGAGTTTCCTGGCAGTCTAACGTATTCTGTTTTTAAAAAACCATCCAGGGTTGCAGTCTGGAATATAAAGAGCTTGCAAGTTGCCACTTCACCCTAACAAGTAAAAGCTGAACAAACTGAAAAATCAACAACTAGTGTTGTATCTGTCAGAGAGATGACGCGTGACGTCACAAAGCAAACCACTGCTCCCCAAATGGAAGGGATGGGTAAATAGCGAGGTGCGCAACGACCCGAGTGAGGGCCCACAGGCAGGAACTCCTAAGGAACCGGTGCTGGGCTAGGAAAAGCCTCCTATTGCAACTGACAAGTGGCTGGGGGCTGGTGTGGATAAGCCTGAGAGATAAAAGCTACGTGGGGGGTCTCCCTGCTTGTTCAAGTTTTAACTTCCAACAGCCTTACAGATCCTAACAGTGGATATCAAAGGGAAAAAAAGTCTGGCTTCAGGCAAGGGGAGAGAAAAAGTAACCATTTTGATTTACTCCAGAGCATTCTCTTCCTCTTAACAAATGCCTGCCCTGGGGAGAATGTCTTTTATCAGAATCTAACTTGTTGGGTTTTATCAGAGCCTAACCCGCCTATGAAAGGGGAAATGCCCATCTCTAGCTCCCTTATCTCTCCTGTCCCATCTAAGGGGGGAAATCTGAGATTCACTGGAGAGGATCACAGTCTTGGGCAGCAATTTTCAACCGGTGTGCCACAAGAATTTTTTAAACATGCAATACCTGTCAGGGGCACTGAACTCTTTGCCCTTAGATTGTCGAATAAAAATTGACAACAGCCAACACAACAATAGCCATCTGGTGTGAATAAATCAAAATTATACCTATTTTTTTTTTTGCCATAGGCAAAAAATACATTTTTGGTGTACCACAGGATTTTAGTAGTTTTTTTTTTAAAGATTTAATTAATTTATTTTTAGAGAGAGGAGAAGGGAGGGAGAAAGAGTAATGTATGGTTGCCTCTCACATGGTCCCCACTGGGGACCCGGCCTGCAACCCAGGCATGTGCCCCGACTGGGAATGGAACTGGGACCCTCTGGTTCCCAGCCAGTGCTCAATCCACTGAGCTACACCAGCCAGGCGGATTTTAGTAGTTTTTTATGCATACTGTGAGATAAAAAAGGTTGAAAGTCGCTGGCCTCTGGGAACAGACTCCCCAGGAGACAGAGACTAGAATAAGATTACAGAATGCCACCCCTGACTGCACACCGGGCTACCACATTATTAAATGCCTGCTTGCCTATCGTCTACTGAATCTTTCTTTAAGTGTGTTTTTATTTATTGATTTTAGAGAAAGTGAAAAAGGGGGAGAGGCAGAGAGAGAGATAGAGACAGAGAAAGGGAAAGAGAGAAACAATGATTTGTTGTTTCATTATGTATGCATTAATTGGTTGGTTCTTGT
>PVJI01007069.1:0-81066 GCA_004026765.1 Micronycteris hirsuta
CATGACCTCAGACTTCCAGACTTGAGAACTGTGAGAAAATTAATTTCTATTCTATGATATTTTGTTATGGTAACCCAGGCAGACTAAGACACAGACCACTCATTACAAAAAAAAATTACAAAAACTGTTTAGGAAAGTTACTAAACAGAAAACTACAACTCACATAAAGCAACAAAACCAACCATAAGGAGGGAGAAGAATCTAACCTCCAGAGTTATGATGTTAATACTTAAAATGTCCACTTTTCCAAAAAAAAAAAAAAAATTGTGAAGCATGGCAAGAAAGAAGAAAGTATGGCCCATTCAAAGGAGAAATTAATAGAAACTGTGAAAAATAACAAACATCAGACTTACTAGGCAAAGACTTTCAATCACTATCTTAAATATGCTCAAAAGAGCTCAAAGAAACCATGAACAACAAAGAGCTAATAAAAGCAGGAGGACAATGCATCAACAAAAATCTGAAGAGAAAAGTAATTATTTTTAATAGAACCAGAAATTCTGGAACTAAAAAATACAATAAACTGAAATGAAAAATTGACCACAGCGTTTCAATAGCAACAATGGACAGGCAGGAAAAAAAATCAGAGAATTTAACAAAGTAAAAAACTATAACTTTCAAAAAAGACAATACAGAAAGGAAGTTTTCAGAAACTTATTATACACAAATTCTACCAAATGGTGAAAAACCACTAGATCCTGGTTACTTTATTCAACCTCTAAAGATTCTGTGTTTTGTCTATATTGCAAACTCTTTGGGGAAAGGAAGAAAAATCAACTGAAGAATGAAAATGGCTGCAAAGACTGACACATTTATCACATATTCTTAGCAAATGCAAAGACAGTGAAATGCACATCAAGGATAGTGTTAAGTTTTAAAATTAAAATCTGATTTGAAAAAAACAAAACAAAATTGTTGAAGCTGATGAACACAGAGTACTTGAGAATGAGAACAGTGAGGGCATGCTGTGCTGTATACATGATATGCCTGACAGGATCTTATGTTTACTCAGAGAAAATCTGTACCTAACAGTCAAAGCCGTTATATTGTGAGGCTGCTACACAGAGTAACTTAACAATAAGCATATCAGCAATAAATAGTAAAGAATGTTTCTTTTCCAAATTCTAAAGCTAGCTGTATTCAATAGTGATTAATGCAGGTTTCAATAACAGCAATTGCTCATTTTTTCAGTCTGTCAAGTCACCCCTTTTCAAATTGGCATTTGATAGATTTGTTCAATTTTCTGTTCTGATTACCCTGAAAGAGGAAGAAAAATGCTTAAATTTATCAGTTCCGTTCTGAATAAGATGCTTATTAAACATGTTCTCATCATTATTATTAAATTAAAAACATTCAGAAACAGTTACAAAATAGGATATGAAACTGCAGCTTTTTGCTACTAAACCAAATACTCATGATTTATTTCTTTTGGCCAAAACATCACACCACTTGTTACGACAAATAAATTTTTAAGGTGGTTAATTTGCATTTTATTGGTTTAGTTTTAATTTGTAAATGTTTTAGCTTTTATTGTTATATGAGAACTATAAGCATAAAATTTAAACCCACTTTTATGTTAGCGTAAATATAAGAAATATGAAATTAAAATATATTAAGTTAAAAAGAGGTCAACAAAAATTATCCAGTCTGAAAAACAAAGAAAAATAAACAGTTTAAGAAATATATAGGATCCCACCAAGTGTACCAACATACCCAAAACAGGGAGTCCCAGAAGGAGAAGAAATGGACAGAAAGAATATTTCAAGAAATAAGTGAAAACTACCCAAGTTTGATAAAAGCAAGAAACTACAGATTCAAGAAGATTAAAAGGTTTCAAGAAGAATAAATACAAAGATGTCCATACCAAAACACATTTTAACAACCTATCATGAAAGTGGCAAGAGAAAAGTATTTCATGTATAAGGGATCCTCAATAAGATTAATACCTAATTTCTCATCAGAAATTATAAAGGTCAGAAGGTAATTGGATTACATACTCAGAGTGCTAAAAGAAAAAATATCTATAAACAAAAAAAACTGTCCTTCAAAATTGAAAGAAAAATTAAGACATTACAAGATAAAAGCTGAAGTAGGCTGTCACTGTGAGGCCTATAGCACAAGAAATGATAAAGGGAGTCCATCTGAGGAAATGAAAGGACAACAGAGAGTAAGTAACTGGAAGCCATACAAAGAAATTAAAAATGATAAATATAAATACAAAAGTCATTACTACCATACGTTGGGTTTATAACTCAACTTGTCTTCTATATTATTTAACAGACAAGTGCATAATACAATAATTATAAACTGATGTTAATGGGCTCATAATATATAAAACTACAAGTTGTGATAACAACATAAAGGGTCAGAGATGGAGCTGTATAGAACAGTTTCTGCATACTTCTGAAGCTAAACTGATATTAATTGAAAAAATAGTTATAAAATGAAGAACTTATTTGTAATCCCTAGAATAACCACTAATAACTAAAACAATACAGAAAAGAAAATGAGAAAAGAATCAAAAGAATACAATAACAAAAAAAGTCAATTAAACACAAAAGAGCAATGATGGAAGAAACTGGAAGAGGGGAATATAATACAAATAAAACAAATAGTAAGATGGCAGAACTAAATACTTCCTTTTCAGTAATTATTTTAAGTGTAAACAGATCAAACTCTCCAAATAAAAAAAACCACACTTCAATGAATTTTAAAATAAAATCATACAAGATTTTTTAAAACATTTTATTGTTGTTCTATTGTAGCTGTCCCAATTGTCCCCCTTTGCCCTCCTCCACCCAGTCCACCACCCGCTCCCACAGCCACTCCCCACGCTGTTGTCCATGTCCGTGGATCATTTATACATGTTCTTTAAATAGTCCCTTCCCCTTCTTTCTACCACTATCGCTCTCGCCCTTCCCTTCTGGTCACTGTTGGATGTTTCCTTCCTCTGGTTCTATTGTGTTCTTAGTTTGTCTTTGTTCATTAGGTTCCTTTTATAAGTGAGATCATATGTTATGTGTCTTTCATCGAATGGCTTATTTCATTTAGCATAATGTTCTCCAGTTCTATCTATGATGTCACGAAAAGTAGGAGATCCTTCTTCCTTTCTGCTGCATAGTATTCCATTGTGTAAATGTACCACAGTTTTTAGATCCACTCATTTACTGATGGGCACTTAAGCTGTTTCCAGCACTCGGGTATTGTAAATTGTGCTGCTATAAACATTGGGGTGCATAGGTTCTTATGAATTAGTGTTTCAGAATTCTTAGGGTATATTCCCAGCAGTGGAATCTATTTTTAATTTTTTGAGAAAATTACATACTCTTTTCCACAGTGGCTGCACCTGTCTGCATTCCCACCAACAGTGCACTAGGGTTCCCTTTTCTCCACATCCTTGCCAGGACTTGTTTGTTGATTTGTTAATAATGATGGCCATTCTGACCAGTGTGAAGTGGTATCTCACTGGGGTTTTAATTTGCATATGTGACATTGAGCATTCTTTCACATGTCTATGTGCCTTCTGTATGTCCCCCTTGCAGAAGTGTCTGTTCAGATCCTTTGCCCATTTTTTAATTGGACTGTTTATCTTCCTAGTGTTGACTTGTATGAGTTCTTTACATATTTTAGAGATCAAACCCTTCTGCAAGGTATCACTGGCAAATATGTTTTCATATACAGTTGGATCCCTTTTCATTTTGCTGATGTTTTCTTTAGTTGTGCAAAAGCTTTTCACTTTAATGATGTTTCATTTGTTTATTTTTTCATTTATCTTCCTTGCCTAGGAGATACATGGGTAAAAATATTGCTGTGTGGGATATCTGATATTTTACTACCTATGTTTTCCTCTAGGAATTTTATGGTGTCACGACTTATATTTAAGTCTTTTTCCATCTTGAGTTTCTTCCGTTGTATGGTATAAGTGGGTGTCTTAATTTCATTTACTTGTCTAATTTCATTTACATATACCTGTCCAGATCTCCCAAAACCATTTACTGAAGAGGTTATTTTTACTCCATTTTATGCTCCTGCCCCCTTCCTCAAATTTAATTGACCATGGAGACACAGGTTTATTTCTGGGCTCTCTATTCTGTTCCACTGATCCGTGTCTATTCTTGTGCCACTCCCAGACTGTTTTGATTACAGTGGCTTTGCAGTATAGTTTGATACCAGCTACTGTGATCCCTCCTACTTTGTTCTTCTTTCTCAAGATGGCTGAGGCTATTAGGGGTCATTTTTGATTCCATATAAATGTTTGAAATATTTGTTCTAGAACTATGAAATATGCCATGGTATTTTAATAAGGATTGAATGAATCTATAGATTGCTTTGGGTCATATGGACATCTTAATGATGTTAATTCTTCTAATCCATGAATACAGTGTATGCTTCCACTTATTTCTATCTTCCTTAATTTCTTTCTTCAGTGTTCTGTAGTTCTCCAAGTACAGGTTTTTATCTCCTTGGTTAAGTTTATTCCTAGGTACTTTATTTTTCTTGTTGCTATAGTTAATGGGATTTTTTCATAATTCCTGTTTCTGATATTTCATTGTTCGTGTACAAAAATGCCTTCAACTTCTGAATATTGACTTTGTATCCTGCTATTTTGCCAAATTCATTTATTAGGTTAAGAAATTTTTTGGTGGAGGCTATATGGTTTTCCATGTACACTATCATGTCATCTGCAAACAATGACAGTTTTACTTCCTCCTTTCCAATATCCAAGTCTCTATGTCATTAAATTCTGCTCTGGTCTTGATTATTTCCTTCCTCCTAATCGCTCTGGACTTTGTTGTTGTTCCCCTAGTTCTTGTAGATGTAGAGCTAGGTTGTTTGAGATTTTTCTATCTTTTTTAGGTAGGCCTGTATTGCTATGACTTTCCTCTCATGACTGCCTTCACTGTGTCCCATAGGTTTTCGGCTGTTGTGTGTTCATTTTCATTTGTTTTTATAAACTTTTTGATTTCCTCCTTGATTTCATTGTTAACCCATTCATTATTTAATAGCATGTAAATCAGTCTGCATGTATTTGAATGTATTTGAGTTTTTCATTGAGATTGGTTTCTAGTTTCAAGCCACTGTTATCTGAGAAGATGTCTGATACGATTTCAATCTTCTTGAATTTATTGAGGCTGGTTTTGTGTCCTACCATGTGGCCTTTCTTTGAAAATGTTCCATGTGCATTTGAAAACAATGTATATTTTGCTTCTTTGGCATGAAAGATTCTGTATATATTAAGTCCATTTGATCTAGGGTGTTGCTAATGCTACAATATCCTCCTTGATTCTTTGCTTGGAGATCTATCCATTGTTGTCATTGTGATGTTCAAACCCCTACGATAAGTATGTTGCTGCCGATTACTTTCTTGAAGTCCTCCAAGTATTTCCTTATATATTTAGGTGCTCCTATGTTGGGTGCAAATATGTTTACAAGGGTTATATCTTCTTGATGGATTACTCCCTTAATTATGTAGTGTCCTTCTTTGCTATTTTCATGGTCTTTTTTTAAAAAAATCTATTTTGTATGATATAAGTATTGCTACCCCAGCTTTTTTTTAATGTCCATTTGCTTAGAATATTTTTTTCCACCTCTTCACTTTCAGTCTATGTAGATCTTTTGTTCTGAGGTGGGTCTCTTATACACAGCATTTATGTGGGTCACGTTTTCTTATCCATTCAGCTACCCTATATCTTTTGATTGGAGCATTTAATCCATTTACATTTAAGATTATTATTGATAGGTACTTATCCATTGCCATTTTTTTTACCCTTTCTACCTGTGTTCCTCGCTCTTTCTTTTTCTTCATCTTCTTAAAGCAGTTCCTTTGTCATCTCTTGCATTGCTGGTTTGGCAGAGATGTATTCTTTCAGCTATTTTGTCTGGGACACTTCTTATTTTACCTTCCATTTTAAATGAGAGCCTTGCTGGGTAGGGTAGGCTTGGTTTAGGCCTTTGTTTTTCTCTACTTGGAATATTTCTTGCTATCCCCTTGTGGCTTGCGGTGTTTCTGTTGAGAAATCAGCCTATAGCCTTATCAGAGCACCCTTGTATGTCACTAGCTGTTTCACCCTTGCTGCCTTTAAGATTCTTTGTCTTTAGATTTTGCCATTTTAATTATGATATATCTTGGAGTGGGCCTCTTTGGGATCATCTCGCTTGACTGGGACCCCCTGTGCTTCCTAGACTTGTGTGACTTTTTCCCTCATCAAATTGGGGATATTTTCTGTGATTACTTTTTGAAACAGGTTTTCAATCCCTTGCTTTTCTTCTTCCCCTTCTGGTATCCCTATGATACAAATATTATTATGTTTCATGTTGTCCTACAGCTCCCTTAAACCCTCTTTATTCTTTTTGAGTCTTATGTCATTTTGTTGCTCTGTCTCGAAGGTTTTTTCTACCTTGTCCTCTAGCTCGCTGATTCAATTCTCTGCTTCATCTAGCCTGCTTTTAATTCCTTCTAATGTATTCTCATTTCAGATGTTGTATTCTTCATTGCCTCCTGGCTCTGATAGCTACTATATCCTTTTTCATGCTGGTGGTATAGTTCTCAGTAAGTTCCTTTTTTTAGCTTCCATGGAGTTCCTTCTACTTCTCACCGAGCTCCTTAAAACCATTATTTTGAACTCAATGTCTGACAGTTTGCTTGCCTCAATTTTATTTAGCACTCTTTCTGGGGATTCTTCCTTTCCTTCAGATTGCAAGTTGTCTCTTTGTCACTCCATTTTAGGTGACTCTCCTTGTTTGTTTCTGTGTGTTAGATTGATGTGCTTTGACTCCCTGTCTTCATGGTGTCATCTTCTGTGACAGGAGACCTGTGGGACTCAGTGGCGCAGCCTCCTTGATCACCTGAGCTCGATGCTCTTGGGCTGCCCTTTATGCCATTTATGTGGGCTCTCTGGTTGTAGTTGGGTTTTGGTTGTTGTTGGGTCATTCTTTTGGAGGTCCTTCCCTCTGGCTGGCTGGCTGGGTGAGAGTCATATCATCCACCGTATTTTGTATGTTGTTGTTCAGGTGCTGCCAGAACAAAACTAAACAAAACAACCCAGAAAACAAACCCACACCCACAAAAATAACCCCCACCCACACCATACTATCAACAGCAAATGAGCAAATATTAAAGAGATTATGACTATTATAAGAAAGGAAATTTGACTATGAGATCACTGAAAGGGAATGATTTTGAGAGGGTCGAGGGAAGAGAAATAATAAGAGTAAGGAATAGAAACAAAGTGAAAAAAAGAAAATTTATATCATAAATAAAAAAGGGAGGGAAGAAGGCAGAATGTAGTAAGAAATGGGAAAAGTACAGTATTAGGTTTAAACAAAAAATTTTAAAAATATAGTGAAAAAAACAGGGAACAAATTGGAGAAAAAGATCCACCACAGCAATATCAACAACAAATGAGCAAAGATTAATACAGGTGGAATGGGAATAAGAAGGAAAAAGGAATGAAAACCTTGTGAGATGTCTAGAGGAAAGAAAAGTGATTTTGAGAGGATAAAGAAAGAAGGAATACTAAGAATGAGGAATGAAAACCAGGCTAAGACAGGGCGAAAATTAAAATTGAAAACAAAAAGAAAGGGCAGGAAGAAGGAAAAATGGAGTAGGAGAGGGTAACTTTAAAGTTTGAGATTTTAAATACAAAAATAGTGAAGATCTAGAAATAAAATTGAAGAAATGCCACAACCACGATATCAACAATCAACAAGCAAAGACTGATAAAGGTAGAGAGTGAATAAGGGTATTTTAAGAATGGGACAAAGAACATAAGATGACTAATGACGAGAAAAATGGTTTTGAGAGGCTGGACAAGGGAGAAATAGTAAGACTGTGGAATAGAAGCGAGTCATAGCAAGAGAAAAAATAAAATTTAAAACAAAAATAAGAAGAGGAAGGAAGAAGGTAAATGGAATAAGAGAGGGAGGAGCAAAATATGAGATTTGAAATAAACCAAAATATAAAAACTAGTGAAATAAAAGGTACAACCATGAAGGAAAATAAATACTAAAAAGCTATACAGGAGAGGAAATTGTATAAATCATAACGAAGACCATGGTAGAATTCATCTCAGTAGAATCCAGTGTTTACCACTGTCTTATCATTCTGGATCCGCTCCTAATAATGTCAATATGGTGTCCTAGTCTGGCCTAGGCAGCCTGTTCAAGACTACAAGTGATACGCCCTGGCTGGTGTGTCTCAATGGATTGAGCACCAGCCTGCAAAACAAAGGGTCGCTGGTTCAATTGCCAGTCAGGGCACATGCCTGGGTTGCTGCCCAGGTCCCCAGTATGGGGCATTCGAGAGGCAACCACACATTGGTGTTTCTCTCCCTTTTTCCCTCCCTTCCCCTGCCTAATAATAAATAAACAAACAAACAAATAAATAAATAAAAAGACTAGTGATCCACAGTCTGTGGCTCTCTCCTTCAGACTAGTCTGGTCCCCACTGTTCTGCCCTGCCAGCTTTCCATCAGCCCAAGGCCCAGGAATGGTTCATTTAATGATCCAAAAAGCCTGTCAGTACCTTCTCCACCCCCCTCCAGAAGACGACTCCGGCAGATCGGGAGGGTGGGAACCCCGAGTCACCTCCGGGGTGGGGGGGCACGGTCACTGTTTAGTGTTCCAAAAAGATGGTGGGACTGTTTCCCCACGCCCTCACCACACATCTTGGTCTGTCCCAGATTCTTTCCAATAATGTATGGTTTTTGGTGAATCAGCTGTCCATTTCATATAAGGAGCCAACCTGTATAAAAGGGGCAGCTTTTTCCAGCCTGAAGCAGACAGCAGCTCCGTCTATTCTCCAAGGCTTGGCAGGGCCCTAAACATCCCTTGTTGCCCCTTTCTCTAATCTCTCTGCTCTGCTGGTTTCAGCAGATCAGGGCCCGAGGAACAATGTAACTCATAGTGTCTGGTAAAGGGCCCCTTCAGAGCTTTTTCTTCTTTCCCCTGTGGAAATCCAGCTGGGGGCTCCTGAGCCTGGCCTCACTGATTTGCAGAGCCTGTAATCCCAGAAGTGGGCACTGGGCTCAACTGTCTGTGAGGGGACCTGCATGGATGCAGCAAACCTCAAACATTCAGTTCATGGCCATCCAGTCCCTAGCCTGACTCTCTCTCTCACTGGAGACTGGGCCTGAACTCTCCACTCTGTACAGTCCACTGCTCACCAGCCATGCTGGGTTGGGTCCCACGATTCCCTTCTGTGAGACTGTATCCCTCTGAGTTCTTTGTTTGCAAAGCCAATGCATACATATGCACATGCAAGCACCAGGTCTCTGCCAAGTCTGGAGTCTCGCCTCAGCTCCTCTTTTAAAAGAGTGTCTGTGTAGCCCCCATGCTACAGCATCAAGCCCTGAGGATGTTCTTCAGGTGCTTACCCTCCCCAAAAATCACTAAGTTTCTCTCAGTAAGGGCTAGCCACAGCCTGTCAGAGCCTCTGACAGTTTTAGATAAAGTTTCTCTCTGGATCTCTCCCAAATGGCACTGGGAAAAGTTCCACAGCGACACTGTAACACAAGGTGGTGGTAGGGTGCTCTACCCCTCCCTCCAGTGATTCTCAGCCTCAGGTGGGCCTGATCCCACTGGGCTGCAGCTAGCACCTCCCCAGCCAACTCTGTCCACCACCAGGGCTCACAGGTCCTGAGCCAATCCATAGCCACCCTGAATCTGTGCAGCCAGATGTGCCAGGTTGGCAGCCAAGGCAGCAGTTGTTCTGCTAAAAGAGCCCAGGCCACCCGCTCCCTTATGCCCTGCAAGCAGGCAGGCTCTTGCCCATTAATGCACACTCCCTGCACTCACATCACGTATGCTCTTAGTCACACATACTCTCACTCACTCTCCACTGGATTTTCTAATTCATTGTTCTGTGGTTCAGCTGCAAGACCAGCTGGGTCGGGGAGCAAGTTGACAGGAGCTTCCACCTACCCTGCAGCCATCTTGGATCCCCACAAGATATTTTCTTATGACCAAAAAGGAATGTACAGCTCTACAGATCTTCATTTTAAAAGAAGAAAGATTTCAAATCAATAATCTAACTTTATATTTTTTTTACCTTGACATCTTAAGGAACAGAAAAAAAAAAGTAAGCTAAACCTAAAGCCAACAAAAGGAAAAAATTATAAAGATTAGAGACTACTAAAATAAAGAATAGAAAAATAATAAACTCAGTAAATCCAAAGGTTGGTTCTTTGAAAAAACTAACAGGATTGACAAATCTTGTTTTAGCTAGACTGACTTAAAAAAATAAAACTCAAATTACTAAAATCAGAAGTGGAAGTGGGAATGTTACTACTGATCTTAAATAATAAATTCATAAAAAAATGCCATGAACAATTATGTGACAACCAATTAGATAAACTAGATTAAATGGAAAAATTCCTAGAAACACACGAACCACCAGAAGTGACTCAGGAAGAGAATATCAAACTTACTTATAACAAGAAATTGCATCAGTACACAAACGCCTCCCTGCCAAAAAAGCCAAGGACCAGATGGCTTCACTGTTGATTTCTATTAATCATTTAAAGAAGAATTAATACCAACCTTTCATAATTCTTCCAAAATACTAACGGAAATATTTCCTATGTCATTCGGCGGCCATCATCACCCTACAAAGTTAGATAAATAAAGCGAGTTCAAGAAAAGAAAACTAAGACCAATATCCAGTATGTATACAGATGCAAATATCCTAAAATACTAGCAAACTAGAACCAAATACAAATTAAAAGGGTGTATCCCATGATCAAATGGGATTTATTCTAGCACTGAAAACAAAGGTGGTTCAATATAGAAAAATCATTACACCACCTTCACGGACTGAAGGAAAACAAAACAAAACAAAACAAAACAGATCAGTTCTAACGACATCAAAAAGGTATCTGAAAAATCCAACAGCTTTTCATGATAAAAATGCTTAACCTATGAATAAAAGGGAACTTCTTTAGCATGATAAAAGACATTTATGAAAAACCCAAAGCTAAAATTATACTCAATGATTAAAGACTGAAAGCCTTTGTTCCAAGAGCAGAAACAATGCCCACTTTTTTGCCACTTTTAATACAACATTATATTAGAAATTCTACCCTGATCAATTAGGCAAGAAAAAAAGAATAAAACACATTTAAATTAGAAACGAAGTAAAACTATCCCTATTCCCAGATGACATGATCTTATATATATAAACTCTAAGGAATTCACACATACAAACACACACAAAACTATTCCAGCTAATAAGTTCAGCAAAGTTTCAGGATTAAAGATCAACAATCAAAACTTAATTTTATTTCTGTACACTAGCAATGAACAATCTGAAAAATAAATTAAGAAAATAATTCCACTTATGATATGATCTGAAAGAATAAAACATCTAGGAATAAATTTAACCAAGGAAATTGAAGACTTGTGCACTTAAAACTACAAAACACTTCTAAAAGAAAATTTAAAAGATCTAAATAATTGAAAAGAGATCCAATGTTCATGGACTGGAAGACTCAATATTATTAAAAGGACAATACTAAAAGTAATCTACAGATTCAATGCAATCTCTATCAAAATTCCAACAGCCTTTTTTGCAGAAATGAATAACTAACTGACCCTCAAATTCAAATTCATAGAGAACTGCAAAGGGCTCAGAATAGGGAAAACAATCTTGGGGCGGGAGTGGTTCAAAGTTGGAAGACTCACAATTCCCTATTTCAAAATTTACTACAAAGCTATAGTAATTCAAACAATGTGATAATGACATAAAATAGGCATACATTCCAACATAACAGAATTGAGAGTCCAGAAATAAACCCATACATCTATAGCCAATTGATTTTTAGAAAGGGTAATAAAACAATTCAATGTGTAAAGAACAGTCTATTCAACAAATGGGACTGAGACAACTGGATATCCACAACATACACAATGATTGACTCAAAATGGATTAACAACCTAAATATAAGGGCTAAAATTACAAAAGTCTTAGAAAAAATATAAGGGTAAATCTCCATGACCTTGGATTTGGTAAAGGGTTCTTACATATGACATCAAAAGCATGAGTAACAAAAAAAAGGCATATATATGAGATTTCAAGAAAATTAAAAATATTTGTGCATCAAAGAATACTATCAATAAAATGAAAAGGCAACCTATATAATGTGAGAAACTATTTGCAAATCATGCCTGATAACAGTCTAGTATCTAGATTATATAAGTTTTACAATTCAACCATAAAAAGAGAAAAACCCCTATTTAAAAATGGGCAAAAGACTTGAACAGGTATTTCTCCAAAGATATACAAATGGACAGGAAACACATGAAAAGATGCTCAACATCACCAATCATTAGGGAAATGTTTCCTAACTGGTTTATGTGTGAATAATCTATCCATTGAAGAGGTGGAGTATTAAAGTCTTCTACCATTATTGTATTGCTGTCTATTTATTCCTTTAGGCCTGTTAATAATTGTTTTATATACTTAAGTGTTCCTACGTTGGATGCATAAATATTTACAAATGTTATAACTTCTTGGTGAACTAATGCCTTTATCATTAGAGAGGGTCTGGCAGAAGTAAGGCTTGCTTGAGTGTGGTTGGTAGGATACATGAATGTCTCACACATGACAGACAGCAATTTGAACATTTCACCTAAAATGGTATGCTTGAGTGTAATATTGTTATGTTACAGAATTGCATGCTTACGATTTTGTAATAAAAGATTCTGTAATTTAAAAAAAGGGGTGCTATTTGTGCTGGACCCTATATAATGATTTTCTTTGTGTCTTACCAAAGTCTTTGTCTTAGACTCCATTTTGTCTGATATAAGCATAGCTACCACCATTTTTTCTCGTTTCCATTTGCATGGGATATCCCTTCACTTTCAGTCTGTGTGCCCTTAAACCTAAAGTGAGTCTCAAGTAGGCAGCACACAGCTGGATCCTCTTTTCGAATCTATTCAGTCACTCCATGTCTCCTGATTGGAGAATTCAGTCCATTTACACTTAAAGTAATTATTCATAGGTATAAACTTACTACCATTTTGTTCATTGTTTTCAGGTTGTTTTGTAATCCTTTTGTCTCTTTCTTCTTCTATTGCTCTCTTCCTTTGTAATTGGATGATATTCTGTAAAGGTATATTCTGATGCCTTTTTCTTTATCTTTTGTGAATCTACTCTTAAGTTTTAGCTGTCTGGTTACCATGAGGTTTACATAACACATATTTATAACAGTCGACTTTAAGTTGATAACAACTTAAGTTTGAATTCTAAAAATCTACATTTTTACTCTACATCCCCCCATTTTATGTTTTTGGTGCTACAATTTACATCTTTCTATCTTCAGTATCCATTAACAGACTACTGTAGTTTCTTCCATCATTTTTGTCACACTTCACACTAGATTTATAAGTGACTGCCCCACAATTACAATATTAGATTACCCTGAATATAAGTATATATTTACTTTAAAAGTGAGAATTGTATTTTCATATGTTCCTGTTACTAATTAGCACTCTATCATTTTGGATTAAAGAGGTTCCTTTAGCATTTCTTGTAAATCCATTCTATTGGTGATGAACTTCTTTAACTTTGGTTGTCGGGGAGGACAAATTTGGTAGAGTATTTCTAGTGGCCAGTTTTTCTTTTAGCACTTTGTATATATCCTGCTACTTCCTTCTGGCCTGCAAAGTGTCTGCTGAAAATCTATTTATAGTCCTATGGGGGTTCCCTTGCATGTAACAAGTTTTTTCTCTTGCTTCTTTTAAGATTCTCTCTCTGTCTTTAACTTTGACAATTTAATTACAATGTGTCTTTGTGTAGCTCTCTTTGGATTATTTTATTTAGAACTCTGGGATTCCTGGACCTGGATGTCTTGTTTTCTTACCCAGATTAGGGGATTCAGCCATTACTTCTTCAATTAAGTTGTATGCCCCTTTCTTTCTTCCTTTTCCTTCTGGAACCCCAATAATGTAAAATATTGATCTGCTTGATGTCTGCCCATATGTTCCTTAAGGAATCTTCACTTTTCTATGTTCTTTGTTCTTTTTGCTCCTCTGAATAGATGAATACCCTGTCCCGTCTTTTAAGTTCACTGCTCCTTTCTTCCACTTCATCTGATCTGATTCTCACCCATGCTTCATGGACTTTTTCAATTTATTTATTTTATTCTTCAGCTCTTTATCTTGTTACTTTCTTATATTTTATATCTCTTTGTTGAAATCCTTAGTTTGTTCATACATTGTTGTCTTGACCTTGGTGAGCCTCATTATAAGCATTATTTTGAATTCTTTCATTGGGGAAATCACTTATCTGTTTCATTAAAATCTATTCCAGAAGTTTTATTGTGTTCCTTTGGAATATATTCCTTTCTTCATTTTCTTTGACTCACTGTGTTGGTTTCTGTGCAGCAGATAAAACAGCCACCATTTTCCCAGTCTTGAACAAGCAGTCTTGTATAGTAGTCTTGTATAGCAGTCTTTCAATTTTGTATCAAGGTCAGTCACTTGATGTGGCCTCTTACTGACAACATTAGCAGTAGACTTTGTATGCTTAGAGGCCATGATTATCTAAACACAAGAATATACAAAGCACAAGAGGAAATGATGGAATCAAGTGATGTAGTAAATGTATGTAAACACAACCAGAATAACACAGCATATCTTATTTTTTTACAAATAAGAGTACATTTTAAAATAATGATAAATGCATAGCAGTTACATAGTATTATCATTATCAAGTATTATATGCTGCACATAACTGTATGTGCTATACTTTTTTATTACTGAAAATGCAGTAAGTTTACACCTACTGCATCACCACAAACACTTGAGTAATGCATTGCACTATGACATTAATACAGCTACAATGTTACTAGGCAATACGAATATTTCAACCCCATCATAATCTTATTAAACCACTGTCATATATACATGATTCACTGATAACCAAAAGGTCATTATGTGATACATGAGTGCATACAGTAGTTCCCTAATATACAAGGGAACTACTAGAGGTTTCAAGACCTTCAGTGAGTGCCTGAAAACATGGATACTACAAAACCCTATATGTACACAATGATTTTTTTATATACATACGTACATGAAAATTTCCATTATACAGTCATTTATGTCCAAAAAACTAAAATGGATCTAACAAACCATGAAGAGGTTTATGCTCGTCTCACCCATAAAATTTTGAACCAGCCTTGAAACCACATCCTGCACCTCTTCCATACCATGGTATCCAGACCACCTGTACTCCTCACCTTGAAAGGAGCCAATCCACTTCACCAGCCAACCTAGATGAGTTTGGAACCCTTGGACTTTTGTACTTGCCATAGAAGCACATCCTGGAACTTGCTTACCTCAGAGTCTAAACACCTGGACCCAACCAATCCTTTCTGAACTAGTCATCACACCATGTTAGACAGCTAGTATGAAAATTTTCTTTCTTTACAAACTTGTAATTTTTGCCTTTATAAGCTTTGGCTTTCTTTGTCTTCCCCATGTTTCAGGTCTTCCTCTGAATGTGTGTCTCCCAGATTTGAATCCTTTTTTTTAAATTAAATTCATTGGGGTGACATTGCTTAATAAAATTATATAAATTTCAAGTGTACATTTTTATGATACATAATCTACCATGTTGCTTGTGTGCCCACCACCAAAAGTAAAATCATATTCCATCACCATATAGTTGGCCCCCTTTACTACTTCCAACCCTCCTATCCTCTGGTAGCCATCACACTGCTATGTCTCTGAATTTCAGTTTTATATCCCACATACACATGAAATCACATATGGTATGCTTAGCTTTTCTGACTGACTTATGTCGCTTAGAATAATATTCTCTAGGACCATCCATGTTGGCACAAATGGCAGTATTACATATTTTCTTATGACTAAGTAGAATTCCAATGTATATATGTACCACATATTTTTATTTATTTATTTTTTTAGACAGAAGGGAAGGGAGGGAGAAAGAGATAGGGAGAGGATGTTCTGAATAATAATTACAAGTGTTGTGGTCAATGTAAAAAATGTCCACCCCACTGTAAACTGATATTCTAGTTAATAAATCTGTCTCTTATAAATCTGTTATTCTGCCCTGGCTGGTGTGGCTCAATGGATTGAGAGCTGGACTGTGAACCAAAGGGTTGCTGTTTCAATTCCCCATCAGGGCACATGCCTGGGTTGCTGGCCAGGTCCCCAGTAGGAGGTGCGCAAAAGGCAACCACACATTGATGTTTCTCTCCCTCTCTTTCTCCTCCCCTTCCCCTCTCTCTAAAAATAAATAAATAAAATCTTTTTTTAATTAAATAAATAAATAAATCTGTTATTCTGAATCAATTTCCCAGAACACTAACAATGATGGGTAATAGATAAAAATCAAACATTTAAGTCTGCAAAGCAAAGATTAGACTACGGATTCCTGATGAGTCAGCCAACCTCTCTCATTATTTAAGACACATTTCTCAGAAATATCAGAACCTAGCATTAACAACTTTGATCCAATCGTAGTACAGTTTTAAAGACTGATATTTTCTCCATTCACTTTCAAAAACACCAAACAGGTATTTTGGCTTATAATACCATATAAGTATGTTTAAAAATTTATTACAGGCCAATAAAAAGCATTTATTAATATAAGCATATTTCCCCTAAATAAGAATATGATAACAAACATAATGAATCAATGCTATTCTCTAGTTGTCTACTATCAATTCTTTACATATAGCCCACTGGCAAACTGCTTTTCCAAAACTGCTGTAAGCAGAGCATCAAAATGAAAATCTGACAAATTTTACTTAGCAGTTCATCACATTCCACTTTGAGATATAAAATGCCAAAAATGACTTCAATTTTCCACCATTAAAGCTTCAAGTTCCTCATAATATAAAGCCCTTTAAATACACTGTTCTTCCTTTTATGATCTCATAATGCTCTATCTGAAATGTCACTTTGCATTTAATTCTATTCTGTCTTAGACTATTATTTGCCTCATAATGTTATTCATGAAATTTTGGGAGCTTCAAACATATTGTCTGTCAAGTAACATTTAATAAATTTTAGACATCTACAGGTTAGAAAGATAAAAACCTTAGTAAAAAGCCTCTAAAGAAAAGATGTCCTGACTGACGTGACTCAGTAAGTTGAGCATCATCCTTCAAACTGAAAAGTCTGACAGTTCGTTCCTGGTCAGGGCACATGCCTGAGTTGCAGGCCAGGTCTCAGGCTGTGGGCATATGAGAGGCAACCAACTGATGTTTTCCTCCCTCTCTTCCTCCCTCTCTTCTCCTCTCTCTAAAATTAAATAAACAAATAAATTTTTTAAAAAGCAAGACAAGAAAAGAACATAGTCCTGCCTGGTGTGGCTCATTGGGTTGGGTAACATCCTGCGGGCCAAGAGGTCATTGGCTTGATTCCCTGTCAAGGCACATGCCTGGGTTGCAGGCCAGGTCCCAGGTTGGGGGCATGCAAGAGGCCACCAACCGATGTTTCTCTTGCACGCTGATGTTTCTCTCCCTTTTTCTCCCTCCCTTTGCCTCTCTCTAGAAATAAATAAAATCTTTTAAAAAAGAAGAAGAACAGAGCATAGTTTTTGGCACTTTTACAAGATAAAAATTACACTTTAGGACCAGCCAGGGATCAAGACCTCAGATAACAAACCATGTTCTAAAGTAAAATAAAAAGGTAAGACATAGAGTGGGAAAAACACACATAATACATCTGATGACCCTTAAAAGCATTAGGTTAAAAGAAATCTGACTTAAACACTGCATGCTTTATGATATCATCTATATGAAGTACAATAACAGGCAAAACTAATCTATAGTGGTAGAAATCAGATTTCCTATGAGGTATGGGGATTGATTGGAAGAGATCTTGAGGGACCCTTTCTGGAGCAATGAAAATGTTCTACATCCTTATTGGAGTAATGGAATACTACTCAGCAATTTTAAAAACTAATATACACTCATATATGGATAAAGCACAAAAGCATTATGTTGAGGGAAAGAAGCAGGATGCAAAAGACTACATAATGTATGACTTCATTTACATGAAGTCCAATAAAAGACAAAACTAATTTACCATGATAGAAATCAGAACAGGGTTTCCTATGAGGCATGGGGATTAACTGGAACAGAACATTAGAAAATCTTTCCAAAACAATGGAAACATTCTACATCTTTATTACAGTGCTGATTAGAGAGGTATACACAGTTATTAAAACTCATCAAATTGTCCACTTAGGATATGCATTTCACTGAATGTGAATTTCACAAATTTTTGTAGTTATAAACAGAAAAATAAATGGACTTTTACTTATCAAAAGAAAAAAAGCAAAATTATAAAATAGCAGAGACTTGATATCCCAAGTGATTTTCCTTAATACTTTGCCAAAATGTTTTTACATATCCAATATAGTTAAGTTTACCAAGTATCAAATTCCTTAATAAAAAATTAATCCACAAATAATGAAAAAAAAATAAAGGAAATTTCAGATTAAAAAAGGACTAAGAAAATTTCTCACCAACAGATCTTTCTTCCATACAAGAAAAAGTAAAAAGTTTTTCAGGCAGAAGGGAAATTATCATTTATTTCCCATTTATTTATCATTTATTATCTACATGTTGCCAAAAATGGTAAATATGTGAGTAAATAGAAGACTTTTTTTCTTGCTTCTTAGATTCTTTAAAAGGCAATTAAGTCTTTAAAGTAAAAATAACAGTAATGAATTGGCTGATGTGGCTCAGTAGATTGACTGCCATGCTGCAAACCAGAGTCACCAGTTCTATTTCCACCCTAGGGCACATGCCTAGGTTGCAGGTCAGGTCTCCAGTAGGGGGTGCGCAAGAGGCAAACCACACACTGATGTTTCTCTCCCTCTTTCTCCTTCCCTTCCCCTCTCTAAAAATAAATAAATAAATAAAAATTTAAAGCAAAAATAATAACAATGAATTGTGAGGTTTATAACACATGTAGAAGTAAACTATATGAAAAGAATAAAACAAAGGCTGGGAAGGGATAAATGGAAGTATACTCAAAATTCTTATATAGTGTTATGTATAAACTGGTATAATATAATTCAAGATAGACTGTGTTAAGTAAGCCATATAATCCCTAGAACAACAAGGTGAAAATAAAGAAGTATAGAAGGTATGACCAAAATGATATCTGCTGGTCTCAGACTTATCTAAACTAAAATGATACCTTTCTGAAAATTTCTTCCCAAGTATTTTCAGGTCAGGAACGGCCATAATAAAAATCTGTGCAAAATTTAGAAGGCCAAAGAGAAGCAGCAGGCATTACATCCCTGAAAAAGTTAGGGTATAGCACAAGGTGCTATTTAACTCATACACATTGTCACTCATCTGCTGGATTACCTCATTGGCATGGAGTAGGAGCTAGGTCCACAATTTCTACAAATCTGGACTAATTTTCCTCATGAATATAGATGCAAAAATCCTTAACAAAAATCAAGTACAGAAATATATAAAAAGAATAATGCATAATAACCAAGCGAGGTTTCTCCCAGCAAAGCAAAGATGGTTTAATATGAGGAAACCAGTATAACAGAACAATAGAAAGACACCATGGAGGGGGATCCAAAACAAACCAGAATTTATTTACAAAAAGTTGCATATTTATTCTTACATGTTTAAACTTCAGTCACCTTCAAAGTACTCTCCATTTGATGCAATACACCTATCAAGACATTTTTTTCCACTGCTCAGGACAGTTTGTGACCTCATCAATTTTGATGCCTTTTAGTGCTTCTGTTGTTGGTTTTGTTTTTTTTTTACCTGTTGCACACTGGCAAAACTTTTCTCTTTGAGGACTTTCATCATCCTTTTATCATCCAGGGAAACGGAAAAAAAAAAGACCCTGGGCCCAAGATCAGGTGAATAGGGAGGGTGGGGCATTGAGGTCATGCCATTTTTTGGTCAATACTTACTGAACACTCAGCGCAGTGTGGATGAGAACCCTTGTAAATCACCCACCATAAAATGGGCAAGTGCCATTGAAAGAGTCTTCAAAAAAAATTCACTAAAGCAGAACACAGCCTGTCACAACAACATCAGCTGGTACACTGAGACACATGGGTTCCTAGAACAATCACCTAGTTGGGGAAGCCTGTGTACTAGATGGTGCCCGCCCTCCAGTATATAATTCCATATTTTGGGATCCCCCTCATATAATTATTTCACTAGAGAAAGAAAAGTATCTGACAAAATTTAACATCCATCACTACATGATAAAAAAAATATTAGCAAACAAGGAATAGAGGAACTTTCTCAACTTGATGAAAGAAATCTACAAAAAATCTATACTAACATCATACTCAATAGTGAAAGAGTGAATACTTTCTCCCTAAGATTGGGAAGAAGGCAAGGGTGTTTGCTGTTACCACTTCTAGTCAACACTGTACAAAAGATCCTAGCCAATGCAATAAAGCAAGAATAAGAAAGAAAAGTCATGAAGACTTTTTTTATAACAAATGACTGTATATAGTAAATCCTCTCAATTTTTTAAAAAGAAAAACCTCCCACAGTCATAAGGGAATTTTAAGGCCACGAGATATAAAATAAATATGACAAAGCCTACTATATCCTAAAAAAAAACTAAAATTATCAATTAATCCAGTAATTCCACTTCTAGGCATACAAGGTGTGTCCAGACAGTATCTAGCCATATAATATAAAAAAACAGACACACTTACTGAACAAGACACAAGAAACAATGTACATAGGACAATGATTCCTCAGTCCCCTTCAAAGTAGGCACCTTGAGACCTCACAAATCACTATCAGATGCCCTGCCGTATTTTCCTGAATCACAGTAACAGTTTGAAATCTCTTCCCTTTCAAAGGTGATTTTAGTTTTGGGAAAAGCCAGAAGTTGCAAGGCACCAAATCTGGGCTATAGCGGGCTGAGCTACCTGGGTGACTTGATGTTTCACCAGAAAAGTCTTGCATGAGACATGAGGCATGAGTGGGCACGTTGCCATGATGAAGCTGCCAATCACCAGTTGCCCATAGCTGTGGCCTTCTGAAATATCTGAATAGTTTCCATGGAGGAATGTTCAAGCTTAATGCAAAATCTGATGCAGATTCATTGCTCTACTCGCTCTGTCATTTTGAATGTGATGACCACAAAGTATACATGCTCACTCAACGGCATCTACCACCCCCACTGACTAGTACAGTGAAGTTGTCATTATTCACACATGTGCATTCCAGTCCACTCTCCTGGTTATATTGATGTCATGCAAGCCATTCTCATTATATTAACAATGGCTGAGCCTTTTTCAGGACAGAGCTCATACACATACAACAGACTATTATCCAGTCCTTAAAAAGGAAATTCTGAAACATAGTATAACATGAATGAACCTTAAGGTCATTAAGCTAAGCAAAATAAGAGAGACACAAAAGGACAAATACTATCATTCCATTCAGCTGAGATACCTAGAATAGTCAAATGCAAAGAGACAAAAAGTGGAATGGCGGTTGCCAGGAGCTAGAGGGTACAGAGTTTCAGTTTGGGAAGATGAAAAAATTCTGAAGACGGTGGCAATGGTGCACAACAATGTGAATGTACTTAACGCCACTGAATTATACACTTAAAATGGTTAAAAATGTAAATTTTTTACATATATTTTACCACAATATGAATAAAAAGTCTATTGTATGGTTTCATGTATATAAAGTTTAAAAAGAGACAAAATTAATATATAATGTTCAGTTCAGAGTGCTAGGTTATCCTAGAGCGTGGGGGGATGACTAGAAGGAGGCTTCTAGAGGTTTACTTATATTGTTTTCATTTTTTTTTAAGATTTTATTTATTTTGGGAGAGGAGAAAGGAGGGAGAAAGAAAGAGAAACATAAATGTAAGAAATATCAATTGATTGCCTCTCCTATGCACCCTGACCAGGGACCAAGTCCACAATCCAGATATGTGCCTTGAACAGGAATCGAACCTGCAACCTTCTGCTTTGCTAGACAACACCCAAACGACTGAGCCACGCTGGTCAGGGCATACATTCTGTTTTCTTAACCTGAGTATTGGTTTCATTGATGTGTTCACATTTTGTGCAAATTCATCAAACTATACTTTTATGATTTGTGTTCCTTGCTATATGAATATTATACCACCACAAAGTTTTAGGGTTTTTTGTTTGTGTACCTTAGTTAATGACAGATAAATTGTCATTTTGTTGGGTGAGAATCTGGATCATGCTCACAGCTAGACTTGTTTCAGGAGCAAGTCATCTATTCAGTAAGTGAGCCATATTGAGCAACATCCACTCTACAATGCCCATTTATCACATGTTATTTGCCTTTGACATATAGAGTCTAATTCTTCTGAAACGGTGAGAATACTGTTTTCTATTCCAAAGCAGTCTCAAAATGAAATTCAACTCCTACTATTAGTGACAGAAGTAAACAGAAAATGAAGAGGTCAAAGAAAGTAATATGAAAGTTTCTAAGTACATTATAGGAAAATGTCAAGGATATATACCTGTGCTGAAAATGTTTTACTACATGGCAAAGCATTCACAAGGCCCAGCTGCTTATAGTCTCAGTTAAATTAATTCTTTATAACTATGCACTTAAAAAAAAAAAGTTGGTGAGGTGTTCTCATTTCAAAAGCTGTGAAAGCAAACAAATTATTTTACTTTGACCAAAACAGGGATTGTTTAACACCATCAGGAAATAATATGCTCACTAATACTCTTACATATAAACAAAATTATCTAGTATTGTTTTAGAACTAAAACAGAGAAGTTATTTCATGATTCATTTAATTTACATGCAGAAAAGCAGGAAGGATGTGCTCAAAAAATGCTATTAAGTTTGGACTTGAGTAATAATACACAAATTTTATCCTGGACATTGAAAAAATGACACATCAGCATGAATTCTATGTTTAGTGTATGTGTTTAGTGTTTTGCTAAATTTTACTAGTACATCCTTTAATAACAAAACTACAGAACAGATTTATTATAACAGCTTACAACCTCCTTTATATCCACAAGAGGGAGCAAACATTTAACACATATTTATGGGAACTTCATTAAATACTAGTTTTTACAGAAGACTTTTAGGTAACAATAATTGGAAAAAATAATAATAATAAAAGTATCAGGAAGTATTTAACTGAGTGCCTACATGCGCCAGGCAATGCCTGGAAATAACTATGGGAGAAAGATAAAGCTCCTGCTCTCAGGCATCACAGTACTTCAGACAACAAAGTACATCCAGAGATCTTTAAAATTCTTTAATGAGCACAAACAAATCATACTTAGCTTTTTTACAGCATTACTGTAAACCATAATTTAAAAGCATTCAGTCTGACCAGAAACAATGAATATGATGAAAAAGACTAAACAAATATCAGTAACTTACAGTCTACAACTCTAAGAGGTAAATAACAGGCATCATACAATTTCGTAAAGAATTCACAGTAGGCTTTAAGATGCCAATATCTTTTTGCAAGTGGACACGAATTATCTAAGCCACGTCATCTCTTTCATTTAACTTATCAGAATGTAAGCAAATGAACACTGACTTAGGGGAATTTGAGGCTGTAGTTAAAGTATTTAAGGAGAGAATTATCTTTGACATGTACTGATAAAGAGTAAAAACATAATGTCAACGCTTAAAATTTTCAATCAACCTATTGATAACATCTGAATATAACCACTCTTATTAGACTTAAAGAGGAATGGATTCCAAAAGGGCACGATAAACTAATGTGGACCTAGTTGGACCTCAGGATAGCTCTTCCAATTAAGTGTGTTTAGAAAGAAGCAAAGCCATAGGGTACAGTCCATTTCAGGAAGATATGCTGGCAGAAAACAATGTACAGTGAAGAAGATCAAGTTTGAATCAAAGCAGAACTGGTTTCAAATCCAAGCTTTGCCACTTACCAGTCCTGTGACTTATTATGAAAGTTACTGACCTCTCTGGGCCTCAGTATTCTCACACATAGTATGGGAATAACAATCATCTTGCAAGGCTATTACAAGGATTGGTGATAATGCAAATAAAGTGCCTAGCATAAGAGCTCAAATATTAACTGCTATCTATAGATAAGAAAACAAAAGGCCACATAATTTATACAGGTTTAGAAAGTAAAGAGCCAGTGGGCCAGAACATCTTTATTTCTAGTAATACTCCTTACCTGAAAGTATGATTGGTCTGTTATTAATTAATCATACCAGCTTTGTTATCATTTTCATACTTTTATTTCCAAGCTGAGTCTTTATATTTTCATCCTTTTATTTCCAACCTGATATAGTTCAAGTGTACCTCTCTCTTATAAACAATACAAATCAGGGACTTCTAGCCAAGATGGAGGCGTAGGTAGACACACCGTGTCTCTTCGCACAACCAAGAAGAAAAACAATTTAAAAAAAAAAAACAGCCAGAACTGACAGAAAATAGAACTGAGTGGAAGTCTGACAACCAAGGAGTTAAAGAAGACATGTTCATCCAGACCAGCAAGCAGAGCGGAGCCAGGTGGAGAGTGCTCAGCAAGAGGGCAGTTTGTGGAGCGGTACCCTCAACGCTGCAGCTGCCCGGAGAGGCCCTTGGGGGCTGTGCCTGGCCTAAACGCGGCCAGCGCACTCAGCAAAACCTGCACTGGCCGAACTGGACCCAGCAGGGCTGAGACTGGTGGACCTGGCGGTCCCTCATTCGCACGCCGATAAACCAGGAGAAAAAGCTGGGGAGCAGGGCAGAATGCATAACCCACCATCACGGGGAAATAAAGCCTCAAACCACCAACTGAAAACACCTGTGGGGGTTGAGGCAGCAGCGGGAGGAACTCACGGCCTCTCAGGAGAGTTCATTGGAGAGACGCACAGGCACTTGGAACACACAAACCCACCCACCCAGGAGCCAGCACAGAAGGACCCAACCTGCCTGTGCTGCTTGTGGGTAGGGGGAAGTGCAGAGAGAGAAGCAAGCGCCACTGTTCGCTCACGCCCCACCTCCACAGGCAGCGTCACAGCACAAAGTTGTGGAATACCCCATCCTGGTGAACACCTAAGGCTCCACCCCTTAAAGTAACAGGCACACTGAGGGGAGGGGGAAAAAATGACCCAATTGGAAGAGGAGATCAACACTCCAGAAAAAATACAACTAAGTGACTAAGAGATAGCCAACCTATCAGATGCACAGTTCAAAACACTGGTAATCAGGAAGCTCACAGGATTGGTTGAAATTTAGTTGCAATTAGATGAACAAATGAAGAATACGCTAAAGGAAATAAGGGGAAATATGCAGGGAACCAATAGGGATGAGAAGAAAACTGGGACTCAAATCAACGGAGTGGACCAGAAGGAAGAAAAAAACATTCAACCAGAAAAGAATGAAGAACAAGAATTCAAAAAACTGAGGAGAGGCTTAGGAACCTCCAGGACATCTTTAAACGTCCCAACATCCAAGTCATAGGGGTGCCAGAAGGAGAAGAGGAAGACCAAGGGAATGAAAACTTATTTGAAAAAATAATGGAGAACTTCCCCAACCTGGCAAAGGAAACAGACTTCCAGGAAGTCCAGGAAACTCAGAGAGTCCCGAAGAAGTTGGACCCAAAGAGGAACACACCAAGGCACATCATAATTACATTACCCAACATCAAAAATAAGAAGAGAATCTTAGAAGCAGCAAGAGAAAAGGAGAGTTACCTACAAAGGAATTCCCATAAGACTGTCAGCTGATTTCTCAAGAGACCTTTCATGCAAGAAGGGACTGAAAAGAAGTATACCAAGTCATGAAAGGCAAGGACCTACATCCAAGAATACTCTATCCAGCAAAACTTTCATTTAGAATGGAAGGGCAGATAAAGCGCGTCCCAGATAAGGTCAAGTTCCAGGAGTTCATCATCACCCAGCCTTTATTTATGAAATGTTAAAGGGATTTATATAAGGCATGGAGGGACATCAACAGGGGAGGGGGAAAGAGGGGAAAAAAGTACAGAGAATAAGTAGCATAAGCGGTAGGTAGAAAACAGACAGGTGGAGGTTAAGAATAGTATAGGAAATGTAGAAGCCAAAGAACTTATGTGTATGACCCATGGACAAAAACTAAAGGGCAGGGAATGGGGGGGGCGGCAGGGCGGAGGGGAAGAAAGGGGGGAAAATGGGACAACTGTAATAGCATAGTCAATAAAATATATTTAAATAAATAAAAAGGGAAAAAACAATATAGATCAGCTTTTCTTTTTTATCTAACCTGACAATGTCTACCCTTTTGATTACTATTTAGTCTATTTACATTTAATATATTACTAACTATTGATACGGGTGAGTTTAAGTCTACCATCTTTTTGTGTGTGTGTGTAATTTGTCCCAATTGTTTTCCTTCAGTTTTCTTCCTTATCTGCATTCTTTAAGGTTGACCCAATTTATAACATTCCATTCTATCTCCTTTACTGATTTTTTAACTATAGGTCTTCTATTTGTTACTAATTGTTCTACAAATTAGTAACAAAGTATGATATAACTTATCAGTCTGTCTTGAGTTAATATTATTACCACACCCCATATAATATAAGAATCTTACAAGAGAGTCTATTTATCTTTTTTTCACTACTATTGTCATGTTTTACTTCCACAGAAAATATAAACTCTACAATGTATTGTTATTCTTTAGTCGATTTTTAAATAAAAGGAGATATAATTTTTTGTATTTACCCACATGTATGCCGTTTTAAGTTCTCTTCACTTCTTTCAAAGATCCACGTTTCCATCTGGTATCATTTCTCTTCAGCCTAAAGAATTCCCATTAACATTTCCTTTTTCTTTAAATATATTTTATTGATTATGTTATTATAGTTGTCCCAATGTTCCCACTTTGCCCCCCTCTGACTGGTACCTCCATTCCCTCAATCAATCCCCCCACTGTTCATGTCCATGGGTCGTGCATATAAATTCTTTGGCTACTCCGTTTCCTATACCATTCTTAACATCCCCCTGCCTATTTTGTACCTAACAATTTGTACTTCTTAATCTCTGCACCTTTTCCCCGATTCTCCCTCTTCCTTCTCCCAGCTGATAATCTCCCAAATGACCTCCATATCTATAATTCTTTTCCAGTCCTGCTAGTTTGCTTAGTTTTTTAGATCCAACTGTTGATAGGTGTGCATTTGTTGCCATTTTAATGTTCATACTTTTGATCTTTTTCTTATATAGTTCCCTTTAACATTTCATATAATCATGGCTTGGTGATGATGAACTCCTTTAGCTTTACCTTATCTGGAAAGCACTTTATCTGCCCTTCCATTCTAAATGATAGCTTTGCTGGATAGAGTAATCTTGGTTGTAGATCCTTGCTTTTCATCATTTTAAATATTTCTTGCCAGTCCCTGCTAGCCTGTAAAGTATCGTTTGAGAAATCAGTAGACAGTCTTCTGGGGACTCCTTTGTAGGTAACTGTCTGTTCTTCTCTTGCTGCTTTTAAGATTCTCTCCTCATCTTTAACCTTTGACATTTTCATTATGATATGTCTTGGTGTGGTCCTCTTTGGGTCCAACTTGTTTGGGACTCTCTGTGCTTCCTATATTTGTATGTCTATTTTCTTTACCAAATTAGGGAAGTTTTCTTTCACTATTTTTTCAAATAAGTTTTCAATTTCTTGCTCTTCCTCTTCTCCTTCTGACACCCTTATGATTCGGATGTTGGTACATTTAGAGATGTCCCAGAGGTACCTTATACTGTCCTCATTTTTTTAATTCTTTTTTCTTCTTGCTGTTCTGGTTGAATGCTTATTTCTTCCTTATGTTCCAAACTATTGATTTGAATCCTGGCTTCAGCCCCTCCACTGCTGGTTCTCTGTATCAGAGGTGTCCAACTTTTTGATGTCTCTGTGCCACACTGGAAGAACTGTCTTGGGCCACACATTAAATATATTGTGACATGTATTAATCTAGCTTATATTCTGATGACAAAATAAGGATTCAAAAACTCCATCATGTCTTCCTCATATTTCAACAAGCTCAAAACTATCTAGTTCAGTTCAGCTTAATATTCAATGAGAACATAACTACGTGCCAGGAGTGTGGTTGGCGTTTACAATACTAAAATGAATAATATCTAGTTCCTGACTAAGAAACTCACAAATAAATAAGACAAGTAAACAAATATTTGCAAAATACTGTGATAGGTACAATGACATATGTATATATTAGAATTATAAGTACAAAGGAGGGAGTGTCATGGAAACCTTCATAGGAGATAATGCCTATGCAGAGTCTTGAGATAAATAGAAAACGGAGAGGAAGACAATGGAAGAACTGACAAAGGCAAAGAAACATGAAATGATACAAGTTCAAGAAAATTACAAGCATCGAATTATCACTATAGAACAAGGAAGTATAGGCTTCACAAGGCCATATAAGGAAAACTATAGGATACATATGACCAAATACAATGAGCTTTGTTAGACATGCCAATGAACTTGACCTCCATCTTTTATAAGCAACTGAATATGGGGTTCAAGAGAAGTTAGGGATAAGCAGCTGCTTTGGGAGTCAATAGCACATACATAGTAGATAGTTAAAACCAAAGAAAAGATGATTAACCAAAGAGATAATGGGGTAAGGTAGAAAGGAAAGGGGAATGAGGATAGATCCTGATGGTACATTAACACTTGGGAAAAATATGAGGGGAAAGGAGAAAGAAAAAGGAAAGCACTCATTGTAGGACAAAGGGATCAATGAGGGGTATTTTAAATTGAGAGAAGCTTGGTAAAATTTAAATTGGAAATAGGTTGAGAAGATGGAGCCAGTAGAAAGGAAGATGCAGAAGCCAAAGAAAATGTAAGGAAAATTTGATGTACAGCAAGTTCCTAGAGAGATGACTAAGAAGAGGTACAGGTATGGAAGTTAAGATTATAAAGTACTTCACTAGCTTGAGAAATTCAACTGATTAAATTTAGGGTGAGGGAGACAAGCCTTACCTGTTCATATAGCACTTTAAGTTAGTACCCATTAAATATGTAACAAAATTGTAAGGTAACCCTATTAATAGTAACAGAATGTACAAAGTTAGCAAAGAGGCCATTCTATCCTACTCTAAACCTCTTTTGGAATACTGTATTTACTACCCAGCTTCTCCTTTGAAGTGTGCCATTAAGAAGTAAAGGGAAATCCAGGGAAAGCAGTAAAGTGATAAGAGTGGTGAAAAGAACTTGAAGATTAGGACTAGATAAGAGTTAATGGTAACATAGTTGCCTTCGTGTGGTAAGAAAACAAATTCTATATAGGTCTATAGTAAATCAATGTTACAAAGAGGTATACTTTTATTAGCTATAATAGCTTACTTATGAAGTAGTGCTCTCCCAATTATCTAGTATAATGACTGTCACACAGTAGATATTCAATAAATTTTTGTCAAGTAATACATATTTCTCTGTATTCCTCATCTCCATATCACAACACATGTGAAGTCATTCAATTATCTGTTGAACAAAGGAAGGCCTGGTATACTCTCAGTACATGCTTATAGATATAAGCAGTAAGAATTAAAGACACTGTTAATTTATCAAGAATTATTACTAATACCACCAAAACACGATAATAGTCCATCTTTTTTCTTTCTTTTTTTTGCATTTATCTGACCACAATACCAACCACAGAGAGGTATTTCTGAGTAAATGCCTTGTTAGGCAAGCTCAGAGCATCCTATCTGGGATTACTAAAGCAATGGTGGAAAAGCAACCTAGATCTATGATTCTACAGTTTCACACTTTCCCTATGAGTAAGAAACAGCTGTAACTGTGAGATACACCCTGGCCAGCAGGGAGTTCCTTGCAGTTATCTTCATGAAGATCTCGTAAAAACTCAGGAAGACTGCATTTATAACTAAGTTCTAGAGCCAGCTATGTATGTCACCACTGCCCTTTCATGAAAGGATGACTTTGTATCCATATTAAGTCAGGATACCTTCAGGACCTATCCTCTAGAAATGCCAAGGCATTTGTGTAATCACACAAATACCCATATACACTATATGCATATGTGTATATACAGATTTTTTTTTTAAGGTAAAAAAATTAAAATCACCCCAGCTGGTGTGACTCGGTGAACTGAGTGCCGGCCTGTGAACCAAAGGGTCACTGGTTTGATTCCCAATCAGGGCACATGCCTGAGTTGCGGGCCAAACCCCAGTAGGGGATGCTCAAGAGGCAACCACACACTGATGTTTCTCTGCTTCTCTTCCTCCGTCCCTTCCTCTCTAAAACTAATAAAATCTTTAAAAAAGGAAGGAAAGGAGGGAGGGAGGGAAGGGAAAGAAAGAAATTAAAATCCTTCCCTGGCTGGTGTGGCTTGGTGGATTGAGCACTGGCTTGAGAACCAAAGGGTTGCCAGTTGGATTCCTAGTGAGGACACATGCCTGGGTTGTGGGCCAGGTCCCCAGCTGGGGGTGCACAAGAAACAATCACACATTGATGTTTCTCTCCTTCTCTTTCTCCCACCATTTCTCCAAAAATTTTTTAAAAATTTTTCAGGAAAAAAAATTAAAATCCTATAGTAGACATGCCAGGAGAGCATGTGGCTATTTCTTGGCATAGTAATATTTTGATCTTAGCAAATTAAGTTATTCCTGAATTATAAATAGGATTGATGATCTAACAAAATCTTTAATCTTAATAAAAAACATATTTCATTTTGGTATAACCCACGTTTTACATTTTAACTTTACATACTCTCCACACACATTTAAGTGGAAAGGTTAATAACTTACACAGCATTTCTCTGTTCTTAAAATAAAGTCATATATAAACATTATCATGACATGCTGTTCTGTCAGGACAATAAAGGCAGAATAAAAAGTCACTGCAAAAAAAAACTATAACGATACATACATAAAATGACACATCATCTAATTGGACTCTCTTTTTGCCTAATACATCTTTTGTACCATTTTAGGTTTCTGATTTTGTGTCAATATTTGTTTTAAAAAAATCATTAACACCTCTTTGCCAAAACAACACTTGTCTTTAGTTATACAAATTTAGAACATGAAGTTAAATCTTAAAAAACTGCTACTTATTATATGGGTTAGACAATTAATTTTAGGAAACTTTTATTCTAAGACTACACCTAAGACTTTTTACAAATACTAAAATTTAACTAGTAAACTACTTTAAATTACCCAGTGAGAATACAGACAAAAATTTACCAACCATTCTGGTAAATTTTACTAAGATTTACCATAGCACGTTGGTAAAATGCTATGATTACATAACATTACTATGATTGCAGTTATTAATTCCTTATAAAAATCTCATCATCACTCCTCTAACCCTATAGTCCATTAGATCATGAAGACATTATGCTAAAGGTTAAAATTTCCCTAAGTCACTTTTATTTTGGCAGAACATCTTTTTTACTTATTATGGAAACTTTCAAGCATATACTAGACTAGACACAATGGTACAATGAACAGCCACGAACACGATATCCACTTCAACAATTAGCAAGTTACAGTCAATCTTGTTTCACTCCCCATCAACCCAACCCCAAACCCCTCCCAGACTGTTCTGAAGTAAATTTCAAACATCATATCACTTCACCCATAAATATTTCAGTATACATCTCTAAAAGATAAAGACTCTATTTAAGAAAACAGAAGTCTTCCCTGGCTGGTGTGGCTCAGTGGATTGAGTGCCAGCCTGCATGGGAACCAAAGGGTCGAGGTTCCATTCCCAGTCAGGACACATGCCTGGGTTGAGGGCCAGGTCCCCAGTAGGGGGCGCATGAGAGGCAACCACACATTGACATTTCTTTCCCTCTCTTTCTCCCTCCCTTTCTCTCTCTCTAAAAATAAATAAAATCTTAAAAAAAATAAAAATATAAAAAACAGAAGTCAATAGATTATCACACTTAAAAAACATGACTATTTAATTTCATTAAAAATCCAGTCAGCTTTGGCAAAATATTTCTTACTATATTATTCCAAAGCAATCACTAAGTAATATTTCCCTTTAAAATACAATGTGATTAAAACAAACTCCATATCAAAACTTTGGGCCAGCTTGCCTTAGAATCAATTATATTATTTTACGAGAGCATCATTACTTCTGTTTCAAATCTCACTATTAGGACCTTGGTAATATACTGAAAACTGACAGTACTCCCAGAAAAGTGAGACAAAATAACTTAGCATAATATAGATTTATAACAACAACATACTTTATTGATACTGATAAATGTAAAAGTGAAGTTAAAAAAATAAAAAACCACCAGTGACAGGATAATCTCTTGCTGAAGTACTAAATAACAGCAATCATTGCCTATCCTGACTTAATATGATTCCAACAGCAATCACTGCCACATACAGCTTCATAAGTCAATGAATCCAAGTTTTTTCTTCTTTTGATCCCTCTATTAGCCTCTATAAATCCGAGGACACCAGGTAAACTTTATTTTTCCTTTGTGTGTGTTTCACAAAGCTACAACAGGATGAAGGAATTAAAAAAAGAAAAACTGGATGCAGCTTCAATTTGTTTTTTAAAAGCTAACCTTATAAAGTGCAATGCTGCTATTTTTTTTTCAACTACTGTAGTCATAATGATAGAGGAAAGGAATCATATTCACCCCCATGGGAGGAGGGAAGGAATGAACCAAAGAAAAGTAAGCTACATCCCTACAATTTCTTTGAAATTTCATTTTCTTTTTCAAATTCAAGCAAAATTTAGATTTACTTCATGATAGTTGTTTTAATTTTAAAAATCATATAATCCTTTTTAAGTGTCTTTTAAATCGGTGCCATAAGAAGATATGCCTATTTACTGGGTAGTTTTGAGTGAGTACTCCCTAGCATCCTATTTGAGAAATGTGGATATATAAGATTGTAGACTTAACTTTGGACTAGAGCAGACCTGAGTGCCAAAGCCAGCCTTGTAATGACTACCTGTCATTAGATAATTACTTAACCTATTTACACATCCACTTGTTCATCTTGCTAATAGGAATAGTAACAATGGTTCTCACAGATTAGACGGTACATACTGATTAGGCTTCAGTGTGGTTCTGAAAGACAAAGAACATCAATGTCTGTTCCTTCCCAAACTTTCTGGGCTCTAAAGTACTCCCTTCCCAGGTGCTGAGATTGTTACTCTCCCCTCCACTGCCACAAAATCATTATGTCCCCTTCGAGTAGCTATAACTTCATCTTTTTTCCAATCATCTACTCACACTCAGGCCTTTTATTTGGAAATGTCAGATACAACAGGGTCAAGGGAATTTTATAGAACCTACAGAAACCTATTTACGGTCCCTACTGACCCCCAAGGGCCACCACAGGGGGACTAAGCAAACAGTATACTCAACCGAGTAATCATTATCCTCATTATCTAGGGCCGTATCAACCCAACAAGAAAATCCAGGTGGTTGAACGAAAATTAAGTTTGAATCTCCTAGGCCACCGTTTGGAGAGCTGCTATTAGGGGGGGTAAAAAAACCATCATGCCCAGAAATGGTCAGAATGGAATCCTGAATTGTCAGAATAAGGCTATATAACTTCCTACCCCTCTATCCTCATCACTACTCAGGAAGTGACCAAGATGATGTGATCCCTTTTCTGGGGATAGCTGCATTCAGTGACCAAACTGACTTACTAAGGAGGAAGCTGTTCCAACATTCAACATTCATCCACATACATGGCTGTGGATGGTAAGGAACATGGAAGGTCCCTCAAATATCTTGACTATCAGCTTATTGTTGACTGGCCTTTGCAATAAAAAGTTCACCATCATCAGACTGCAAATGGTACAGAAAACATGAAAGTATTAACAGAGATTAGTTTCAAGGGCCACAACAGTGTGGCCAATCACCTAACTAGGCTAGAACACCAACACCATAACCAGAATAAGTGTCAATATCAGTGACGCACCACTAATATCTCTAAGAGGGAGGTCAGAGGTTCAACATAGTCAATTTGCTAAAAGCAGGCACGGACCAAATCCCACGGAAGGTGGCTTCTGTCATCATATGACAAACAGGTCAACTTCTAGCAGGAGTCACAAGTCTGGCATGTGGCAGTGATTTCCACACACGTGTAAACATGCAGTCCTGAGAATTTACACGTTTTGAGCACAGCTCCGTGTGATTCCCGTGTGAGCAAGTGTGGATCATGTCTGTGGAATGGGAACTCTCTAATAGGAATTTGGCAAAGATGTATCTTAAAAAGTTCTGGCTTGCTGACCCCTGCATATTACTTTAACCTGGTCCTGTCTGCCACTGGATCTGAATTTACATCCAGTGCCTTGCTATGAGTAATCCTACCTGTTCTGCTTAATCCCATGAATATTCAATCCAATGTAAATTGGCCCCGATAAAAACCCTGGCTGGGCAAGCCACGAGGCTTTTTCCTGAGATGGGAGGAATCAGCCACGTGGCCCCGGTCTCTCTTTCCCCGAGTGTCTCGGTATGAGATGCATACACGCATTGGGTCACGGTCACCCACGGGTATCGGCAGGTCCGATCTACCCCGTGTCACTGGCATGCAGTAGTACTATTTGCATCAGAAAAACAAATTCCTTTGCACAGTTGTTGATAGTTGATGTGCCGTCACATCTGATACAATGATAGACACCCAGGCAAAAATAATGACTATACACAGTGCAGGCTCAATCAAAGGCTTGGTTCCAGTGGGGTTCATGAAAGAACAGGCCCTTACTGTGGGCATCTACATGAGTGATCTAGACATTCTGACCAGCAACTATAATTTGTTTCCACAGTTCACAGCTTCAAAGAGGGCTGTCTTTAATCTGCCACTCTATAGTTTCCAAGTGGCAGACCAAATAGCTAGGCCATTGGCAACAGACCAAGGGTCAGCAGAAATACAAGTTTCATGAAAGAGAGTAATGGCCAGAACTATAAAAACAGCCTTGACTTCTGTCTACAAAACAGAGCAACCACATCCATTATCAGACTGTACAGGTGGTACAGAGGCTGAACAAGCCCAGAAGACAAGGAGATACCATCAGTTTCAGTCTGGCTGAACCACTGACACACCAGGCCCAGGATTCAGGAAACCTCTATGAACTGAGGACCCTATAGAGTCAGTTGCTTTGCTTCAAACAATGCAGTAGGAAATAAAGCTTCCTCTAAAGGAGAGGTTGAGCCATAAGACATTATGCACCCCCACCCTCTCATTTCAGACAAAGTGGTGAAAATTCTAATGAAAACAACTTTGCTTTCTTCCAACAAAGGTTGCAAATCTGCCTTCTTTCACATGTAAGTGTAGGTGTACAAATGTCTGTAAGTGTTGTCTGAACAGAGGCAGAAACTTCTGCCTAGCCAGGACAAATCTTAGTACTTACTAATTCTAATTGTTACAATGAGTGGAGTCTCTGACGCAAAGATTGCTGGGGGCGGGGAGGGGGGAACCATACCAGAGAGAATATGTGAGAGTTAACAACAACCAGAGGAATGTTCAGGCAACTGTCTTTCAAACTACTTCTTGGTCTTCAGTCTGCAACTACCTCCCTAATCCTCGTCATTAACAGGCAATAAAGTAGAGAGGGCTACTTAACAATTTGGTCAACATGTTTGCTACCAATTCCCATAGACTTTCCCCAAATTCTGTTAACCAGCCAGTGTAACCCTCCCCCTCCCTTTCAAAAAATCATGTGTCTGTCAACATTCCATCTTTGTTGCAAAACTATTAAGAGCAATGAAGAATCTGAGATTTTACCATACTTGCAAGCTAACAAGTTCACCTGCCAGTTTCATGGGTGCTGGCCAAAGACCTAGCCTCCTGGGTTGGAGAAAATGAGCTTTATGACTCATGGCAATATCTGTAGTCAGAACATCAGCATTTTCTTACACAGTTCCCCAGTCCCATTTCCCACAGGGCAACACAAAGTAGGCCAACTGACACCTGCACATGCAGTGGGTTGCATTACAGAAGAGGAACCCAGAGCCTAGAGAACCCAATCTTTTAAAAGGAATACTATGGGATGCTCTGCCCGTGAAATAGCCATCGTTCTGTCCCACTGCTTCACTAATAAACTCATTTTCACTTCAAACTCTAAAAAAAAAAACAAAAAAATACCATGCATGCCTGCCCTTTGCTCCAAAGGGAGACACTATTTCTATCCTCCAAGGCTACTCCACACAAACATCCTTGAACAGACAGAAACAAAAGCAGTCAGTGCTTCTGCTCACAAGGCACACAGAAACCAGGGAAAACTGTATCACTGGATCCCAACACAGGGTCACTGCAGAATTTAGATGTTAAGAGCCTAGCACAGTAGCTGGCACATACAAAGCAATCAAAGGCTATACAGAGCAATCAAAGGCTATTTGCTAGCCCCCGGCAATGGGCAAGGAGACAACTGACTGGTGGTATTGCTCTTATGTCAGTCAGAGGAAAGATGCACAGCCCTTAGTTCATCCTAGCTTGTTGCCAGTGTTGGTGGCCAGAGCTGTTTCATGGAGCAAATAAATAAATAAATGCTAATGTTATTATTCCTTCCCCATGGCTGAACTTTTTTTAAGTCAATTTTAGTCGTGTCCTTTGGTACATAGTTAAAGTGAAGTGGAGACACAATTAAGCATTTTTTAAATTTACTCTTTATTGTATTTTTTTTCCATTACCACTTAGTTCCCTTATGCTGCCCTCCTCCCAGCAATCACCACATGGTTGTCCATGTCCATGAGGACAGATTCATAGATGGAAAACAGGATGACAGATGCGGCGTTAGTGGGGGGAGCGGAGGTTAGGGGTGGAGAGATTGAGGAGAAAGGGATCATGGACATGGACAACAGTTTGGTAACTGCTGGGGGGAGGGGAGTAAACAAGGAAAATGGGATAGACTCACAAGTGAGCATTTTAATTCTAGGTTCCATGAAGAAAAAAGAGGGAGGTGAGCCTCAAGGGCACAGAGACAAAGCTTTCCTGTCACTAACACTTCTGTTACAGCTTAATCATTACAGAATCCAAGGAACCAGGGTAACTGCAGAGAGGGAAGACAACGAAACAAAAAGCAACTGAAACCTAACTCTAAAGCCCTTAATAATGGTGCACATAACCTGCAAATTTTTCTGCTTTTCTTTATCAAACTGAACATCTCATCCTTTCTATCTTAATTATTGCTCTACAAACACAAATAAATCTAAAAAAGCAGGTACAATTATTCTGTTAATTTTGCCAGACTCCTTCTATAAATGGGTCACTTTGAAGTTATAACCCTCAATTCAAAAAAATAGTCCAATTTTTATTTTCTCAATGACAGATTTTATTATTCAAAATCATATGTCAGCAAAAGATAGATACCTAAAAATACATTAAAATTTACAATTCTACTCTATGTATTTGTACCATACCATAATATTCTTTAAAAAAAATTCACTGAGGGACTCACTGGTGTGGTTCAGTGGACTGAGGGTTGGCCTAAGAACCAAAGGGTTGCTGGTTCGTTTCCCACTCAGGGCACATGCCTGGGTTGCAGGCCAGGTCCCCAGTGGGGGGTGTGTGAGAGGCAACCACACATTGATGTTTCTCTCCCTCTCTCCCTCCCTTCCCCTCTCTCTAAAAATAAATAAATAAAATATAAAAAGTAAAAAATAAAATAAAAATAAATAAAATCTTTAAAAAAGAAAATTCACTGAATACCTCTTACTAGATACTGTAGGAACAGATGGTTAAGGCCCAGGCAGTTGTTCATTCAAAAAGCTGACAGAAGGGGAAAGAAACACCTGAAGTAATTATTGACAACCTGACTTAAGACTCAAATGAAGAGAAACTGCATGAGATACATAAGAAATGATTAGCCCTACTGGACACAGATGTTGTAAGTAAAAAGTAGGAGATGGATTTTGAAAGCTAAATAGGTTTCCAAGGGACATAAAAAAGAGGGGGGAAGTTTCAAAGACATGAAGTCATGAAATAGCATATTCTATTGTGAGCATACTTGCTTATATACTAAAATATTTAATTTTCCTAAGTCATAAAAATGAAATAGTATGTAAGATCACAAAAATCAAAGAATCATAGGAATGGATGTAACTTCAAAAGTCACCTAGATCAGTTGTTCTCAAGTGTGGTCCTTGGATCAGAAGCATCAGCACAACCTGAGACCTGGAAGAAATGCAAATTTGCAGGCTCCTCCCAAGATCCACTGAAACAGAAACTCTGGGGTGGGGGTCCAATAGCCAGTAGTTTAACAAGCCCAGGTTCTTACGCAAACTAAAGTTTGAGAACCACTGATTCAGATCTAGCTTTTTCAGCACTACTGACATTTGAGGGTGGATAATTCTTCAGTTTGGGAGGCTGTCTTGTGTATTATAGAATGTTTAGCAGCATCCCTGGCCTCTCCCCACTACATGCCAGTAGCAACCCCCAGCTGTAACAGCCAAAATTCTATACACAGTGCCTAACAGCCCCTAGGGGATAGGAATCGAGCACAGTTGAAAACCACTGATCTCAATCAGGGATTAGCAAACTTTCCTATAAGGAGCAGGGAAAATATTTTCACCTTTATAGGCCATGCAATCAACTGCTAAACTCTAATATGCATGACTGTCTTCCATCAAGGCTTTATTAACAAAAACAGGTGGTGGTTTGACCCTCAGAAAGTAGTTTGCTGAATCCTAATCCAGATCAATTACCTAAATTATAAATGAATGCCCTCAACTCCACTGCTACAAAGTGATTGTCCAGACTCTATTTGAATACCTGATCTAGTCTTCTGCTTTTGTGTAGATATAACTCTGGACAGACCTTAATTTTAGAGAATGAATATCTTAAACCTAGAAAGGATAAATGTCTTCCTCAGAGAACCACAGCCAAAAAAAAGCAAAGCAAAAGCCAGAAAAAAACTAGAGCTCTAGTCTAAGTGCAACATTCTAACAACTGCCTCCCATGGAGTTGTAACCACAGAATGTTTACAGTATTATATATAACCATATAATTCTCTGAGAGGCATGCAAATGTTCTCATACTTTGTAGTTACTGAAACCTAGAAAGAAAAGTACTGGTTTCATCGAGGGTGTGGATGGAAGATAACTTTATCTTAAAGGCCCAGACAGTAAATATTTTAGGTTTGTGGGCCATAAAGTCTCTGTCTCAACTACTCACTTCTGTCACTGCACCAAGAAAGCAGTCAGAAACAACAGGTAAATGAATGGATGTGGCTGTGTCCCAATAAAACTTTATGTACAAAAACAGGCAGCCAGTTTATAGGTGATAATTTCCTGATCCCCGAGCTACTGAGTCCATACAATCAGCTGGGCAAACAACAGGCATCAACCCAACCACACTCAAGAAATTTGAAGACTCTGACAACCTTTGAGCTTAGAAATATATCACTAGACAGGAATGAATGGTAGAATAGGAAGGACCAGACAAAGTGCCAGCTCCTCCCTCCCTCCTCTCTTTTCTTTCCTTCCTTCCTCATAATGTGTCTGCTATATGCCAGGGACTGTTAATTTATTTTATATTTAAGTTTTATCATTTAGAGAAATTTCTGCCTGGTGAGTCTGTTTTCCTCTAAAATGCCAAGCTATCAGAAAAATTAAACTAAAAAATGAACACTCTTATGTATATCTGGATAAAATCTTTGTTTAAAACCAATGACCTTGGACAAGTCACTTCCTTTTTCCAGGTCTCAACTTCTACAAAAGGAAAAATGAAAAGCTGGAAATAGATCTCTGAAGTACTCTGAAGAGAACAACCACATACCTTAAAATTATCAAATATGAAAATAACAGCTAAAGTGTACTGAACACTTTCTATGTCAGACACCTATTCTAATTACTTTACACCAGGGGTGTCAAACTCATTTTCACCAGGGGCCATAAAAAAAATATGAGACCAACATTCAGATTAATCTAAATGGCTACACCACTCTTTTTTGTTCCCAGATACATCATGTTATAGAAATGTTTTATTAGAGGAAAAAGAAATTAGCCTGACAGCTGTGGCCTGGTAGCTCAGCTGGTTAGTGTTGTCCCAGTACATCAAGGTTGCAAGTTTGATCCCCAGTCAAACACCTATGTTCCAGGTCAGGGCACATACAAGAATCAACCAATGAGTGCATAAGTTAAGTGGAACAACAAACTGATGTCTATCCGTGTGTGTGTCTCTCTTTAAAATAAATAAATTTAAAAAAAAAGAAACTAACATGACATTAACTCAAAGGGGGGAGCCTCATTTTTAGTTCATCTGGACCCAAGTTAAGAGGAAACTACTGAAATGATTTGATAGCAACTGTCTGGATAACTATTTTCGCATATGTAAACAAACCAAATGCAGTCTCAAAAGTTAGTCTGATCAAATGATTTTTGTTCTATACCTAACCCCCCCCCCCAAAAAAGTTAAAGAATTCTCAATTACAAAAAGAATAAGATTTGGAACTTTCACCTGAATACATCTCTTTGTTATAAAAAGACATTAAGAAAGAAAAAAATATCTCATGATTCAACAATGCCTGCCTGTTTTCTAAACCCAGGAAATTCCTTTACACCCCCTCCTGGCTCTGGCCAGGCAAAACTGTAGGTGTACTAGTCTATTCATTCCTTTACCGGCAACATACTATACTAACACTATTACATTTAAAGCTGATTTTTATTAGACTATTCCAAATTCTAAACTCACTTGCTCAGAGTTAAATTTACAAATAATTGATTAACTAGGATGCTGTCATTCTCTCCATTCAAAGTTTTGGTGGTACAGCCGCTGTGAAAAACAGTATGGCAGTTCCTCCAAAAAATCAAAAGTAAAAATACCCTATTATCCCGTGATTCTACTTCTAGGTATAGACCCAAAAGAACTGAAAGCAGGGACTTGAACAGATATTTGTACACCATGCTCATAACTTCATTAATGATTCACAATAGCCCAAATATGGAAAAGTGTCTATCGGCAAATAAATGGATAAACAAATGTAGTATATATATACATATAATGTAATATTATTCAGCCTTAAAAAGGAAATTCTGACACATGCTACGACATGGATGAACACTGGAGACATGATGCTAAGTGAAATAAGCTAGTCACGAAAGGACAAATACTATATGATTCCACTTATATCAGTTACCTAAAGTATTCACATTCAGAGACAGAGAGCAGAATGGTGGTTGCTAGGGGCTGGAAAGGGGAAAGAATGAGAAATTACTATTTAATGGGTACTATTACAGTCCTGCAAGATAAAGAGTTCTAGAGATGGATGGTGGTAACGGTTGCCCAAAGTGAATAAACTTAATGTCACTAAACGGGACACTTAAAAATGGTTAAGATGGCAAACTAAATATTATGTGTATTTCACCACAATTTAAATTTTGTTTTAATTGGGAGCTATTTTTATTTAGGGAAAAAAATCTTTTAAAGGACAATTTGGAATATATTTGCTTTATAATGAGTTCATCATCTACAAAGTCCCAAACCTATCCCATTAAGTGTCAGCTGTAATCTTCCATCCACTTATAAGAAACCAGGTTTTATTTTTATATATGTATATATAAACATATATATGTCTATAATCATAGTAAAGACTTGGAATCTGGATACATGAATGATACTGGTTTCCTCCATAACTGAGAGAATCAATTTCCCCACCCAAACTTGAACATAGTAAAATTATGCTCTGTTGGAGAGGGGGACTTCCGGCCAAGATGGAGGCGTAGGTAGACACACTGTGCCTCCCTGCACAACCAAAAGAGAAAAAACAACAATTTAAAAAAACAAAAACAGCCAGATCTGACAGAAAACTGAACTAAGTGGAAGTCCGACAACCAAGGAGTTAAAGAAGACACATTCATCCAGACCAGTAAGTGGGGCGGAGCTTGGCCAGACGCAGTTTGTGGAGTGGTACCTGCAACGCTCCAGCTGCCTGGACAGGCCCGTGGTGGGCGCGCCTGGCCAAAACACGGCAGGTGCACTCTTTGAAACCAGCGCTGAGACTGATGGACTGGGCGGTCCCTCATTCTCACGCAGATAAACCGGGAGGAAAAGCTGGGGAGCAGAACAGACCATGCAGCCCAGCAACGCTGGGAAATAAAGCCTCAAACCAACAATTGAATACACCTGTGGGGTTGAGGCTGCAGTGGGAGGAACTCCCGGCCTCACAGGAGAGTTTGTTGGGGAGACCCACAGAGACTTGGAACTGTGCAGGCACCCCCCCACCCCGGCTCACCCGGTAGCCAGCAAAGGACCCAACTTGCTTGTGGGTAGCTGGGGAAGTGTGGAGATCAAAGCAATAGCCATTGTTCTCTCAGGCCCCGCCCCCACAGGCAGCGTCACAACACAAGGATGTGGGTTACCCCACCCTGGTGAACACCTAAGGCTCCGCCCCTTAAAGTAACAGGCGCACCAAGAAAAAAAAATGGCCCAAATGAAAGAACACATCAAAGCTCCAGAAAAAATACAACTAAGTGACGAAGAGATAGCCAACCTATCAGATGCACAGTTCAAAGCACTGGTAATCAGAATGCTCACAGAATCTGAAGAAAAATTGTCGCAATTACTTGAACAAATAAGAAGGGAGGGGAAGAAACTGGGACTCAAATCAACGGAGTGGACCAGAAGGAAGAAAAAAACATTGAACCAGAAAAGAATGAAGAACAAGAATTCAAAAAACTGAGGAGAGGCTTAGGAACCTCCAGGACATCTTTAAACGTCCCAACATCCAAGTCATAGCGGTGCCAGAAGGAGAAGAGGAAGACCAAGGGAATGAAAACTTATTTGAACAAATAATGAAGGAGAACTTCCCCAAGCTGGTGAAGGAAAGAGATTTTCAGGAAGTCCAGGAAGCTCAGAGAGTCCCGAAGAAGTTGGACCCAAAGAGGAACACACCAAGACCCATCATAATTACATTACCCAACATCAAAAATAAGGAGAGAATCTTAGAAGCAGCAAGAGAGAAGGAGACAGTTACCTACAAAGGAATTCTCATAAGACGATCAGCTGATTTCTCAAAAGAGACTTTGCAGGCAAGAAGGGGCTGGACAGAAGTATCCCAAGTCATGAAAGGCAAGGACTTACATCCAAGAATACTCTATCCAGCAAAGCTATCATTTAGAATGGAAGAGCAGATAAAGTGATTCTCAGATAAGGTCAAGTCCAAGGAGTTTATCAACACCCAGCTTTTATTATATGAAATGTTAAAGGGATTTATTAAGGCATGGAGGGATATCAACAGGGGAGTGGTAGGGGGAGAGAGGGGGAAAAGGTGCAGAGAATAAGTAGCATAAATGGTAGGCAGAAAACAGACAGAGGGAGGTTAAGAATAGTATAGGAAATGTAGAAGCCAAAGAACTTATGTGTATGACCTATGGACAAAAACTAAAGGGCGGGGAATGGGAGGGTGGAGGGGAAGACGGGGGAAAATGGGACAACTGTAATAGCATAATCAATAAAATATATTAAAAAAATATGCTGTTTACCTCACATGATTGTTATCCACTCCTCCACTGATTTCAACATTTTTTCTCTATTGAGTTGAAATAGTTAAAGGCAATACAAAAATCCTTCTCAAAAGTTTTTTCTATATTTAGACACTGAATTTATAAGTACCTATCATCCAGCAATAATCAAAACCCAAAACTTTATTTTTAAAGTCTAGTCACATTTAAAAATCATGTCCCTATTTATAAAGGAAAAACTGAGCTCTCGAAACTATTTTTAGTTTTCATAATCATACAAAATAGACTATAATTCCAGTATGTTCACTTTTGAGTGGGAAACTTATCTACCCAGTTATAGAAGAGACCAGTATCATCCAAGTACCCACATTCCAAGTCTTCAGCTGCAATCTTTAACATAAATTACCTGGTTCTACCCTGGGTGGTGTGACTCAGTGGTTTAAGTGCCGGCCTGTGAACGGAAAGATTGCCGGTTCAGTTCCCAGTCAGGGCACGTGCCTGGGTTATGGGCCAGGTCCCTGGTTGGGGGCATGCAAGAGGCAACTGATCTATGTATCTCTCACACATCAATGTTTCTCTCCCTCTTTTTATCCCTCCCTTTCCCTCTCTAAAACTAAATAAATAAAATCTTTAATGAATATGTACATATATTATCTGGTTCTGATAACTGGATAAATGCTAATTTTAGAAGTTAATCCTATAAAAATCTTGTATAATATTAAAAAATAGAAAAAACAGTCCATTTTAAAACTAAGTCCACAAGAGCAAACTGATCTGGAATCATCATTTGTAAGAGGAATACAAGGTTCCTAAACACACAAAAAAGGCTAATGTGCATAAGATGTGTATAGTTTTCTAAGTAACTTTCTATTCTACCATATTTTCTTACCTATTTAACAATATGAAACTAGCTCAACCATTCAGCAAACAATTGTTCACTGCCAATGCTTTTTTCCATTTTGTAAATAATCATTCACAAACTGCTATTGGTTTGAAGAGAAAAATGTATTAGAGTGTATGAATGTAATCAAAATGTTTGCCCCATTAAGTCTCAGCTGTAATCTACGTTTTCTCAGCTGTAATCCAAATGCTTATCAGAAAAATCTTACTTTGCCTAAGTACAAGAACCCTAAATTCCCTGTCCTTGGCCAACAAGGTCCACAACATGCGTAATATTGATAATTGTTGCAAGTAAGAAGAGAGCAAGCAAACGAAACCAAAAAGGAAAAAAAGAAAAAAAGAAATAAAATTAAAAAAAATTAAGCAAAAGAAAAAAGAAGAGAGTAAGCCATTACAAGTTATTAGAAAAAGTAAAAAGTTTGGGGAAATCAAAACAAAGTTATAATTACCTTAAAGCTTTTAATGAGGTAATCTACACTTTTTGTCGCTTTCTAAAGTCATTCCTATCAGAACATAAACATTTTATAATAGGAAAAAATTGCTCCTGGAAATATAGAGTCCTTTTTTCAAACAACTGAATTTCACACTAGATAAACAACTGTATTGGAGGGGGAGAAAGGATGATGAAAAGATTTAGACAGGCAAAAATATTTCAGGCCTAATCCTACAAAACACTAAAATCTGGTGGTCAACTTAATTTGAGAAACCTTCTTTCTGTCTGAGCTTAGAAATTACAATATAATCAAATGCAGATATATGCATATTCCTAACAAATACCACTGGGTAATCAAAAGAGCAAACTCTGGACATGGGCATCGGAATATTAAGCTGGAAAAAAAAAGGGAACTTAAAAAATGGTCAAAGAATCAATGAGGAAGAAAACCCAACAAAATCTGAGTAAGGAAAAATGTTACCTAAAATGCCAGTGTTACACCATGTGCAATGGTGACAGTGTTAGAGAGGGAAGAGTCTGCCTGTACACAACAGCTTCTAACTTAATGCCAAAATGAATGGTTTAAAAGGATCTAACCACAGTATTTTCACCAAACTCAAAAGCCCAAAGGTGGTGTTCACAGGGTATTGGTTCTAACTCTGAGTCTTTCATAATGCATACAGCTCTACTTTCAAAAGGCCTCCCCTTAGATATGCCTGTGTTACTATCCTTTAAATTATTTGCAGAGAAAGGACACCACCCAAGCAATTCAAAGCTGTAGGAAGGGATAACTGCAAATATTAATTAATAATGTATTAAGTTTGTGAATTCACTGCACAGATACTAGTATATATAATTTATCTGACTCCCGCTAATCTTCCTAACCTCCAAAGATTCCAATAAAGCATCAAAGTCTCAAATGTTTATTTCTTCCTGAAACTGACCAGGATGCCCCGCTACCCTCACCACCTCCTCTTCACCATCCTTTTTTACTCTCTCCTAAATACAATACATCCACAACATCCCAAACTCCATACCCATACACGCTCCACATCCATACTCCATACAACACACTCTCATGGAAGAACCCAAACTCCTGACCCACAACACCCCATACTTAAAAGCCCCATACTTAATACTCCCCAATTCTACACATGCTGCATATAATACAGGAAACACTACACAGTCTACATTCATAACCCAATTACCATAACATCCCTTCATCCCACAACTCCCATTCAAGCCGTACCTAACATAATTTACACACACACAACATACACAGCCTATGAATTACACGTTCCCTGTGGCTCAACACACACACCCAAGCCACGTACCGTATAAAACCCCAAGCCACTGCAGTGCTCAAATAAAATGCTGGGAAGAGGCCACATTTCTAGCACCGGGAACCCAAAAGGTTTGAGGTGGGAGGGGGACAGGACCAGATACTTCACCTGAAAATCTGCCAAGATCATCTCCCGGTCCATGTTGGACGCCATGGCGGCCGCCGAATGCCGCGGCTCCGGGAGCGAAGCGCGCACCTCGGAACGAGACGGCGCCTCCTGCGGCCGTCTCCGCCGCCGCCGCCACCGCCGGGCGCCAAGGGGCGGGCGGGCGAGCCGGCGGGCGGGCCGGCGGGCCGGCGGGCGGGGCAGCGCGGGAGGCTAGGAGCTCATGCACTCGGTAACCTTCAGGAACCTGGGCCGCCCGCCTGCGCCCCGCAGAAACCGCGCCGCAGACGCCCCGACAAGGAGGTTAGTTTGGATGAGGATCCGGTCTTACTGTAGCCGGCCAGGATGAGGTCAGGCTGCGACAGCACGGATTCAGCTCCCTTCAGCCGCGGCGAGACCGGCGGGGGCGGGGAAACCGAGCGAACAGGCAAGCGGGTGAACGCCGCGAACGCCTCCGCCTCCTCCTCTTCCTACCCGGCCGCCGCCTCCGCCCCTGGTTGGCTTACACCACGGCAGTCGCACATTTTGCCTGTCATCGAGGTCGCAAAATGCCGCTTTGCGGCTGCCACGTGACTGCCCTTCTGTCAAGAGCTCGGCGCGCCACTACCAGGCGTGGATCCGGGCGCCGCTGGCCGGGACGCCAAACTCCATCTGCCGGAGTACCGCAACAGGTTATTCCGGTTTGGAATTAAGCAAAGGCTTCGCGGTACCGCTTCCCCCTAGCTGGGGCGGCTTTCAGATTCTGTGCTTTACGTGGTTACAGTCACGCACATACAAATCAAGCCTCAAACCAACTCAGCGCACTCTGACAACCTGTCTAACAGCACTTCATAAATGTGCATTTTCTCTAACAAAGTTTCGCCAAAATACAACCTCATGTAGTCTTTTACACTCAACTTCACTGTCAAAATCAGTTTACACACTGTCACACTTAATTCCAATCCCCTGACGCCTGCATCCTCAGATGGTATACAGGGAGGAGACGTGGAAGCTGAAAAATAGGTGAATATCCACCCCAAGAAAAAGATGAGCGTTTTCTTGTTAGGACAAATAAAAAAATCTTTATTGTTTTTAAATCAGGGACACATCTTACAAATGGGGAAAACTTGAGTCCAGCTTTGGATATACTCGGCCTATTTAAAGTACTTTCACAAGTGAAGAAATTACCGATTACTAAAATTTTCAACTAATTGTCAGAAAGTGACAGACTTCGAGCCCCCACAGTGTGGTCCAGTTGGTTGGGTTTCCTCCCGCAAAGTGAATGCTGGCCATTTCCACTCCCGGTCAGGGCACATGCCTGGGTTTCCTCCAGGTCCCCGGTTGGAGGCGTGAGAGAGGCAGCGATACATGTTTCTCTCTCACATGATGTTTCTTTTCTCTCCCTCCCCCTCTCTCTAAAAGTAAATAAATAAAATCTTTTAAAGAAAGGAAAAAGAAAGAAATTGACAAGCTTTGAGCCAAGAACAGCCAAAGACTATGTACAAATGAAGTGTGACAATTTGTAATCGTCCTCTGACTGGAGGAAGAGTGACTAGGATTATGTTCAACTTTGACATGGGAAAATACCATCTTTGAAATGTAATACAGCATTTACTTGCCTTGGAAAGTATGTGAATTCCTGAAAGTGTGAAGTAAGACTACTGATTTTCTGCTGTAGAGTTAAAATACAGGCTGGTGAAATCACCATATAGAGTCAAGGCCTGGGTCTTTGTGTTTCCTGAACACAAACAAGAACACTAGGGTGTTCTGAAGCCTTCAGTTTATTCTGTGTGTTTTCTTAGGTGAAAAGAGTCTGGCCTACAACTCTGTGACAATCTGTATTTAGACCAGCATTAATTAAGTAAGGAATACAACCTTCCATACTCACATGCAATGAAGTGTTTGTTTAATTGCCATCCATAAGGAAGTAATTTCAAAATATAGCTCAAATGTGAATCATGAGGTGAAACACAGTACCACAATTTAAGTGTGGCGATTCAGTTGTCCCATTCATGTATGTCACTCTCAGCACAAGGCAGGTGAATAATTGTCTCTAGATACCAGGCTAGGATAAGACAGCCCTGAAAAGTCGAGGTTTTTCTCCATGATGACAGATGGGGGGAAAAAAGCCTATTCAAATCCAGTGCTATACCGCTGCTCCCTCCCTACTGGCTATCTGGAAATTAAAACATTGTAGCAATATAGAAAAATGGGAATACCCTAGACATTCAGGCATATGGGTTCTAGTACTGCTTTCCCAACTAATTTGTTGGGGGAACTTAGATGTGTCACTTCGTCTCTCTGACTTCAGTTTCTGACATGACTACTTCAGGTGATGAGAAAACAATTAAGAAAATGCATGGACAACATAAAATATTTTTACAAAATAAGCATCTATTTCATAGTCAGCATTCACTATACTTGAGTTCTAACTCTTCCCCTTAACAAAAAAAAAAACTTCTGAGTCTCGATTTATCTCTAAAATGGGATTTATAAAACTTATCTCAGAGTAATTGTGAATATTGAGTAATATAATGCTTGTGAAAACTCTTCAAAAACCTTAAAACTCTCTAAGCGTATCAGTTGTTATTACTCTGTACACCAATTCCTAAATGCTTTTCTCAGGTCCACTTCTTTCATAAAACTTAAGCTAACAGGATTCTTCTCCTTTCTACTCACTTCTTTCATTATCTTATAACACAATTTAATGCTCTAATAAAATTTGTTAATTTTTTCTCTAATTGTTTCTATGCATTTTTTAAAAGAATTTTATTTTATTTTTAGAGAGAGGGGAAGGGAGGGAGAAAGAGAGGGAGAGAAACAGCAATGTATGGTTGCCTCTCACATGGCCCTCACTGGGGACCTGGCCTGCAACCCAGGCATGTGCCCTGACTGGGAATCGAACCGCAACCCTTTGGTTCCCAGCCTGCGCTCAATCCACTGAGCTACACCAGCCAGGGCTTCTATGCATTTTTTAATCTCTCCTCAAAGGTTGAAAGTTCCTTGAGATTATAAACCATTTCATCCCATATATTTTTACATTCACCATAGTTCATACATAGCAAAGTTTTGAATACATAATTACTAATGCTTTTGAATTAATTTTTTTGCTTTTATTTATTATTTTTTTAATTATTTTATTGTTGCTCAATACAGTAGTCTGCATTCTCTCCCCTCCCCTCCCCCCTGATTTAATTTTTTATTGGATATCTAGAATGCACAGGTACTTTACACACTTATCTCATTTAATTCTTACAACCACCATTTTACAGCATAAAAAACTACTCTGAGAGGTTAAGAATTTTCCCAAAGTCATGGTACAAAGTGACAGACCTGGGTCAAAACTAGTGCTCCTTCCACTTACCCTATTCCTTCCCTGCAATTTACCCTCCATGCTGCAAAGTTTGTACAGTTCCTTATGAAACTGATTCTTCCCTATGACCTTACTCTTCATGGTTGGAAAGCCAGTATCCAGGAGGAATAAAAGAAAAATAAATACTGAATTGAGAAGGAAAAAATTCACTTTTCATTTCTCCAGAATTCCTCCCTTAAGAGAAACTATTTCATTTCAGTGTTACATACTTAGAGAATAAAAATATATAGATTCTCTGTACATAAACATGAACAAAAAAATAATTTTTATTTAAGTTTTTTTAAAGATTTTATTTCTTTATTTTTAGACAGAGGGGAAGGGAGGGAAAAAGAGAAGGACAAACATCAGTATGTGGTTGCCTCTCACACATCCCCTACCAGGGACCCACCCACAACCCAGGCATGTGCCCTAGACAGGGAATCGAACCAGCGACCCTTTGGTTCACAGGCTGGCACTCAATCCACTGAGCATCACCAGCCAGGGCAAAAAAAATAATTTTAATCTATCCATTCTCATAGTTGGTCTACCACATTAACTCATGGAGCCCAGCCTAATTCAAATACTGTACAGATCTTCTTTTAGAATCTCCATGTTCTCTGATATTCCTTACCCTTTTAAAAGGAACTTTTTTCATCTTTCTCTAAAATATATATAATAAAGTTTATTTGTACTTATTAGGCTAAATTTTTATTTGAAATAATCTTACTTTATAGAGTAGTTGCAAAGATAGCACAGAATATTCTTGTATACCTTTATCCAGCTTCTTCTAATGTTATCATCTGACACAACCATGGTATAGCTATCAAAACTAAGAAATTAACATTGGTACTATACTATTACTTATATTCAGGAGATTCTATTTGGATTTTTACATTAATGTCCTTTTTCTGTTCCAGGTCCAATCCAGAATACCATACATTACATTTAGTCATCGTGTTTCATTAGCCTTTTCCAATCTGTGATATTTCCCTCAGTCTTGACTTTTGAAGAGTAGTGGTTAGGAACTTTATAGAATGTCCCTTGGTTTGGATTTGTCTGATGTTTTTTTCTGAATTACACTGAGTTTATGGATTTGGGGGAAGAACACCACAAAGGTGATGTATTTCCAGCACATGATATCAACATGACTTATTACTGGTGATGTTAACTTTGATCCTTTTATTAAGTTAATCAAGGTTTTTAACAATGCTATTCAATTATAATTCATGAGAAGATTATGTAATACTACTACAATGTTAGATCTATACTTAAGTAATCAAAATATATTTCATCTAGTGATTTAATATTCTTTAGGAATTTAGTGCCTAATCCTGGACTCTTAAGTAATGAAAGAGGCATAAGATTTGGGGCCTCAAGATATAAGTTTAAATTCTATATCTGCAACTTACTGGCTTTAAGTTATAATCTCTATAGGCCTCAATTCCTTCACCTGAAAAAACAAGAATAATTATTTCGCCTCAAAGAGTTGTTGTAAAGATTAAATAATGTGTGCATCACATTTTATAACCATGAAACACCATACAAATATTAATTATTGCTATTATGTTTAAGCTTCTGAGTTGCTTACTGGGCAATTTTTTTTCTTACTTTACAAAAAAACTTTCATAAGTGATATGAGTACCCACATAAAAAAGCCTGCTGAATCTCAGAAATAAAATACCAAAGCCACAATTATGAAAAGGTCCCCCCAGGGGGTACCAGTCTGCTTTCCACCTCTTTTAGTTCTATAAATAGACCAGAGGAAAATTTTGAAACAGGGTAAAGAAATTGTAAATACCATATACATATTTCCAAAAGTCAATCATTCAGAAACTGTGCACACTTAAGTCAATTAGGAAAAGTCACAAAGTAATCTGACTGAATTATATTTCTATAAGCCCTTTAAAATGAGTGTGAACTGTCAAAAAAAATGTCATGACAGTAAGTATTTAATATCCAACTATAAAGCCTCTATTTCCAGTGTTTGAATAATACGTCATTACTATGTTAAAAGAAAAACCATTATTTTCAATATGTAGATACTTAATTGAGAATCTTTCTTGTACACCATGGTAGAATGTAAGCTTACTGAGGGCAGAAATACTTTTGAATCTACTTCAGTGAACTGGCACCCAATGAATACTAGATTTTCATTGGAGGTACTTTGTAGTGCTTACTTATCCTCTCTGAGCTAAGGCTAAACCCTCTGTGCTGCCACTTCTGGCTTACACAATAAGCAGACTAAGCATATATATGCTTTAGGGCACCAGCTATACCAGAGTAAAAAAAAACAAAAAACAAAAATACTTTCTTAAAGGATTTAATATTTCAGCAAAAGCAACTCTGTTGGACTTCTTTTTTTTTAATAATTACTTTATTGTTGTTCAATTACAGTTATCTGCATCCTCTTGTTGGACTTCTTTACAGATATTTTTTGGTTTAGTATTATTTTTATTTTATTTACATATAAAGTGAGGTGGTAAGAATCAAAATCATTTCAGTGCTTAGTACCTGCAAAAATCTTAATGCAGCTCTACTGTATGCCTCTTAAATTGCCATAAATTTTATTTACTGTTACTAAGCAAAAATATTTTATTTCATGAAAATTATAACAGATGTGTACCTATATATTATAATGAGTTACAGTTTAACGTTCTTCCTCATTACAGTATCTTCTCTTAGCAAGAAACCCTAATAATGCTAGACAGCAATTCTCATAAACTGGATTAATGCCAGTTATCTCTTACAGGCCAACAGTGCTACTGTATCATCACACCCTTCAGCTACACTAAAAAATTACACAGTAAGTCCCCAGAATAATCAAAAGGTAATTGTATTATTTATGGTATTTACTGGTGAGAAAATGGAATCCTAAATGTTCTATTTGAAATGTCTAAATAAGTATAAGAAAAGAGTTAAATTCTCGTGGTGTAGTTCACGCTTGATTCACATTTCAAGTTTTGTTACCTAAGAAAAAAGCTCTGGTTATTTTTTTTCTCAACAATTCAGTTAAAGAAAACACTGCCAGATTCCTCCCGGTTTACACGACCCCACACACACACACCTACCAGCCAGTCTGTTGCTACATGATTATCCAGATGTTTCTGGTGTGTTTTTGTTGCTAATATTCCCAGTATACTTCAAGGAGCTGAGTACAGATGTTGCTTGAGGATATGCTTGCTAGAAGCCGGTACTAATTAGACCACTTGTCATTTTTTGCTTGGTTTCATTTTGACCACTGGATGCATCATGTAACCGTGTTGGATATTTTTAAGAACAAAAAATATAGAAAGCTGTAGTTAATTAATGTTACATAGCTAAAAGAGGAAGTTTAAAAGTACAAAGAGAACTGTCATCTCCGATTATTTAAATAAGTGATTTACATTTAGACACCCTCCCCCCCCAAACAAGCCCTCATCTATGTAGTCAAAGTGAGAACTTTGGCCGATAAAGAAGTGGCCTTGTTAGAAAACCCTTCCCAAGACTTATTTTAAGTTGTGCTTTAAAGTTAATTGCTTTCCTCCCTTTCCCTGAAGAAATGGAATATTTCAGTTTCGAGTCCCTGAAACATTAAGGTTTCAGAGTTCGTCATGATTTCTTACCTATATACCATGTCTTTAGTACTCTGAAAAACCACTCTATAATAAAGACTTTTGCTGCGCACCGTAGTTGCTGTCAGTCCGGTCTCTCCCTCCACCCCCCGGGCACCTCTGCCCACTGCGGCCCTGGGTTGATCTGGCAGGTGCGAGGCCCGGGCCCGCAGGAAAAAGGAGGCCAAGTTTACACAGCGTGAGCCGCAGAAGAGGAGGCGGCAGCGCAGGCCTGGCCGCCGGATCTCTGAGAGCCTGGCGCGGGAGCGCAGAGGCCCGCTGGCTCTCCGCCTTCCAGCAGCCAGGGGCGCCCAGCCTCTAAGGCCTTCCTTGCGGCTCTACGCAACCGTGTTAATTAACAGGCCTCGTCCCCTCACGCGCTGCCCCCGCCAGCTCGCGGCTGCCCGGGGTTTCGCGTTGCCAACTCCATTGCGCCGGCCCGCCGAAGGAGGCCGCGGGGCTGGCGGGTGGGAGCAAAGCAAGAGACCCAGCGAAGGAGGCGGGGAGCGAGGAGGCGGGAGTCGGGGCGCCGGCCGGGGGCGGGGCGTGAGGCGGTGAGGGGGAGAGAGAGCGCCACCAGGGCGGAGGGCGGGGCGTGGGCGGCGCCCGGCCTTCCCGCTCCCGCGGAGCTGCAACTCCGCGGAGCCTCCTTAAAATTCTGCCGTTAAAATGGGGGCGGGTTTTTCAACTCAAAAAGCGCTCAATTTTTTTCTTTTCAAAAAAAGCTGATGAGGTCGGAAAAAAGAGAGAAGAAACCGGCACCGTCTCTGCAACGGCAACAGAAGCAGCAATTGTTTCAGCGAAAAAAGAAGCAAAGAAAGGAGGGAAGAAAAAGAGCAAAAAAGGGGGGACAACTCTCAAGTGTCTGTAGAAGTGAAGGAAGCAGGGACCGGCGGTTTGGGGGAGACCAGCTACAAAAGAAACTGTCACTGAGAGCGCTGCGGCTCGGAAGGAAGCTGTGCTACCCAGTTGGGCTCGAGGTCACAGCCGGCTGGCGGCCGCTGTCCTGCGGGCGAAACAAGCTGGGAGCCGAGGCCAGGGGACCGCGAGAGGTTGGCGAGGTGGCACGGTCGCCGAAGCTGCTGGGATCTCGCCGAGAGGGCGGCGGGGCTGGCAGCGTCCAGGGATTGTGGTGACTCCCCACACTCGGAGCGTGGCCCGAGCCTCCCAGGACCCTGCCGATCTCCGGAGGCCCTCTGAAAACCGGCGGCGGCTGCTCAGTGAGCGTCTACAGTAGGAAGTCTGAACTGGCTCGGTCGTAGGCGGGAAGTTACCGGTGGGCTGTCCGGTGCAGCCGCGATGCTGCCAGGCGCTGCCCCAGCAGCCCGAGCTCCGTAGACGCTTCCCGCATCTCTCCCCCCCCTTCCTCCCGCTGCTGGAAGTCCCGCAACCCGGTGGGGTCGGCATGACCCGCTTGCCCGAGGCCCGCCGGGCGCCCGGCGCTCTCCGAAGACGCGCGCCGAGGCTGGCTCCCACAGCCTCTGAGGCTCGGCGGGGCTGCGGTGGCCCGGCAGGCGGGCTCCGGAGCCTTCCCGCGGGGCGTTAGCCCGCGGCTCGTCCCGGACGCAAATTAAGGCTCCTCCGGAGAAGCCGAGGCCACTGAGGAGTCGTTACGACCTGTAACTTGAGGGCCACGGAACTACTACTCCCGTTTGCCTTTGGCGATCATCTTTAACCCCCCGGAGTACGTCAGCATCCAGCTACAGCGGCGCTCTCCCAGCCGCGGAGGACTCAGGACTACCCCTTCGGGCGTGACGGATGGAGACCGAGCCTCTCGGAGGACCTGCCCCTGCAGTTCTGGCTCGCGCGGCTCAAGTCACCACCGTGAACAAGGGTGGGTTAATGCCTCCCCCCCAAAAACCTCTTTTCTTCCGCGGTATTTTCTCCCTGATCTAGTCCCTTAAGCCTCCGCACATTCCTCGCAGAGATCGGTAGTGTCGTAGTGACAGCTCTGCCTACATTTTACATCCAGGCTAATTTACCAGGAATGTGTCTGTGTGTCTCTCTGTTGAATCACCAGAATTCTTCCTAGGGGTTAAGCTAAAAAGCAAGGAGCGGAGCCCCTCTCCAATGGCTCAGTTTTGCTGAATAATCACGTGTGAATCGAGGGGCGGGCTTTTGGCAGGCAGATCTTACTAGTATTTACTACCAAGCTCTACTCCAGATTAACCATCCCAGTCCTTCTGTCAGTCTCCGATGCCATCATGCAGCCTGGTTAAGAGCAAAAGAAAGGGAAAAAAGATAAACAACTAATTCATCTTTTCCCGATCGTCAGGACCCTAAAGAATGGCCGAGCCTTGGGGGAACGAGTTGGCGTCCGCAGCTGCCAGGGGGGACCTAGAACAACTTACTAGTTTGTTGCAAAATAATGTTAACGTCAATGCACAAAATGGATTTGGAAGGACTGCGCTGCAGGTTGGTATCCAGAGAGGTGGGGAAAACAGGTCAATAATGTTGCCTATGCGACCCAGGTCTCTAGAATAACAGCTTTAAAGTTTTCAGGGGTACAACATTTCACTGTTTTTAAACCTAGTTGGTTGCCATATTTTATATCTTTAAATGGATCCAACTCCCCAAAATGACGTACTTTGAACAAACTCGTCAAATCCAATAACATCCTCGATATCAAGTGGGTTCCAGGTTTGATCTTAATTTTTGGAATGTTTTTGTGACGGTGGGGATTTGAAAGTAATCTTAGCAACGCCGAGGTTTTTTTTTGGGGGGGGGTAGACAGCTCTGTAAACACATTATTATGATTATTATTTGAAGTAAATACACTGCTATTAGTGGTTTCCGTACTGTGCTCCAATAATTGACTTTAACGTTAATTTTCTTGACTACTGGCGAGGGTGTTTTTCCTTCATATTCTTCAAGTTTTGACAAACGACCTTTCCTCGTTTGGAATGGGTGGACTGAGCCCGGGGACAGGATGTACATTTCACAGTTAATGTAATACCATCAACCCATTCAGGATTGAGGAGGAATAAAAAGTTGAATTTTCTAATCAGAGCACAGCTTATGTTTTTGTCTCTGCGGTCATGCCGTGGTATCTTCTAAATTTTAGTAATTAAATTTACAAGCAACAAATGAAACGTGTCCAGCTGCCAAGTATTGTACCTGATAATTTTTTTCCTCCTCTGAGTATTATCATGTAACTTAGTCGAAAGGCTTAGAGGAGAATAAAGTGAAAAAGTGGTCTCAAATAGATGCTTTATGAGAGTTCTGATGGTATTCTTATGAGCTATTCGTATTCGGAAATGCCACACTTGAAGCATTGAAAATTGGGGAGACAGTTTTTAGAGTGCTGTATTTTAGTTACAAGAATTAGACTTTTAAGTGGAAAGAGATATACTATTAACTGACAAAAACCATACAGTCTATGCATTTGAAATCAGAATACACTGACCTTGCAAAATGTTCAGTAGTATGGAAGGTTATGCATAGATATTAAATAATTTATCTTGTTGTTTCAGGTAGATTAAATGGGAAAAGGAATTTTTTCTTTTTCTACTTACCAGATTTGATAATGATACCAATGCCACAAATTTAATATATTTAAAAGTTTCCTACTGAAAACTATAAGATTATATAAATCTCACAAACAATGAACCACTTAACCCATGTTCAGAATAAAATCTTACAAGATTTTTGACGAACAGGAAGACTGGTAGATTAATACTGAAAAAAATTGTTTTGACAAATATTTTCAATAAAATTCTGCAATCTTGTTTATATTAAACACACTTATCAAGATACTAACACCCACTTATTGTGGCTTAGTCCTTGTACATATAATGAAACACACACAAACAGGAGTCTCAAGGCTTATTTTCAGTATGTATAATCCTGACTCTGAAATTGTGTCATAACTTAAGAAAGAACTTTCTTTTAAAACAATTTCTAATATTACTATTATTTTCTGTGAAAAATGGCAAATTTCCTTCTACATTTACGTTTATTTAACTCAGTTATAAAAGATTTTTCCCCCTTGCCTGGAGTAAGCTTTTCAATCAGGATAATATCAAAGGCCTTAATCTTACATTTGCTTTACGAAGATCTAAAGTGTCTGTTCCTTATTTTTCCCAGTCCAGGTCCTTAAATGTAACTAAATCTTTAGAGGCAGTTGTGGCAAAAATTAGATTGTGTTGATTTTTAATAACCAAAGTATATTTCATTGAAGTACTTGAAAAATAAATTATGTATCATTTTTACCATTACCCCAAAGGAAGGGCTGAAAGCCAGCAGGGTTTTGTCAACAGGGAAGCTTCATATCTTGAGTATCTATACACTTTGCATTTCTAAAACATTATTCATTCTAAATATATGTTATTATATTACTAATTTGTGATTATTTTTAAAAACAAACATTTTAAAGGGATAGATCAACTCCGTATGTATTTTCCAATGGATTTTATTTAATTTCACAAGTATGTGTCTATTATACAATCTATTTATTATAAATTTATAGTATTATGAGTATACCTAAATATAAATGAAACTGGTTAAAATGATGAAATTTTCTGGCATGTTAATAAGACTGTGTTTTTTCAAAACTAAATTATATGCATTGTGTAACTGCATGTTGCTCTACAAGATATTTAATAATTATAAGAGTATAATAGAGACCACTTAGTAGAATGAAATATATCCAAACAACAGGAGATAAGTCTTTATCATGTGAATTATTTGTATGTTGGCAGCACATTTCAATACCACTTTCTGGCTTTTAAAGTGTTGGCAGTTTACAAATAGCTATTCCTAAATGCCTGACAATAACTGCAAAAGGAAATAAGATGGGATCACCAGTTGATTATTAAATGGGCTTAAACCACAGACAAAGCTGTCTGTGTCTCAAAGTACACATTAAATATCGTAATTTCTCTTCTTTTGCTCACTTGATAATCAGGAGGCTAGTTAGAAACACTAAATAACATGGTAGGATGACTGTTTCATTTTTTTCGAGAGCAGTTGCCATACAATCATATCCTATCTAATACACGGCATATCATGAACTTAGTTTTAGGTAAATCAACATTATAAACCATGTAGAACACTTACATATTTAACACCTTAATAATCAATAACATTTTAAAATTTCAAGTGAAGGATTCTAAGCACTGAATACACTTATTAGCCAATATATAATAACTTGCAAGGAAAAATATTTTTAAAAAATTCTTGGAAATTTGGCGCTATCTGTTGGGAGAGAACTTGTGAAAATTAATCATTTAAGAAAATATCAGGTCTGGATATTTTAATAGATCATTTTTACAATAGGTGATGGAGTCCGATATATATATAGAAACATTTCTTTGGGAATTTAAAGAAACTCACTCTCCTTTGCAGTTACTATTTAGAAAATAAATTTAGCCCACATTTGACTTTCCAGAATGAATACTCTAGGTACATTTCATGAGAATGAACACGCACAGGAGACTCTTATTTAATATCAAATTAAATTTCTTCTATTTTAATAAATTCATGAAATTATATGACATTTCATGGAAGATACAGAACTGAGTTGTGAGTGAATTTTATACAATTTGGACTAGTTTTTATTTTATTCATCAATATATCCTACTTTGAGGCCCATTTAAGATATTCCAGCATAGCAGCTCAATTTGTGTAAGTTTTCTTCTACTTTTCCTACTGGTAGTTTCCTTCCTGCAACTGAGTCATTCAAGCTCCATCATATGAGTCTTTCCCAAGTACTCCTTCACCAAAAATAGTTACAAAAATAGGAAAGATTGATATTTTAATATATTCTTGCAATAGGAGCATTTTAAAGGTTACTACCCTTTCTTCTTCTTTTCTAGGTTATGAAACTTGGAAATCCCGAGATTGCCAGGAGACTACTACTTAGAGGTGCAAATCCCAATTTGAAAGACGGGACTGGTTTCGCTGTCATTCATGATGCTGCCAGAGCAGGTTTCCTGGACACTTTACAGACTTTGCTGGAGTTTCAAGCTGATGTTAACATCGAGGATAATGAAGGGAACCTGCCCTTGCACTTGGCTGCCAAAGAAGGCCACGTCCCCGTGGTGGAGTTCCTTGTGAAGCACACCGCCAGCAAAGTGGGGCATCGGAACCATAAGGGGTACACCGCCTGCGACTTGGCCAGGCTCTACCGGAGGAACGAGGTCGTTAGCCTGATGGAGGGAAACCCGGCGGAGGGAGCTGAGAATCTACAATGAATGTGTGGAGGGGTCTCCCACACTGCCTTCTATTTTGTCAGTTAAATGGTTGGCTGCCCAATTTTAATATGTTAAAATTCAGTTTTGTCATATTTTAAGCAGCTTTTTAAATCTTCTGAAACTGCTAAATGGAAATCTTACTGCAGGTTTATGAATATATTTAAGCAACATCTTTTCCACCAACAAAATCTTAAGTTCTAACATGTAATTGCAGATAGCTTTGTCTCATTATTTTATCTTTCCTTGACTTTTTCCTTGCTTCTTCCTTTGCCAGTCTCAATACCCAACTTGGAGACTTTGTTTTAAAAATGGGTTGTCTGATGCTTCATTTGCTTAATTAAAACACTTTTGCAGAACAAGACAATGTTTTTCTGTGATTTCCACTCCTCTATAACCTCCACATAATTTACCACTTGCTAGAGAAGATCATGATAGTTTATGTCTTGATATTAGAAAATGTAAACCAATTGAAAAACTAGACATATTTTCTTGAGGATTCAGTTATTCTTTTCTTCCTCTCCTAATGCTTCACCCAAAAGAGTTTACTTAGTGCCTTGTATTTTTTGCTTTAAAATAGATAAGAACAACTTTTTTGTGAAGATCAAGCCTGAAATTATTTCAGTGTGAATTTATCCTAATGTTAAAGCTCCCTTTTCTCAAACTTAAGTTAAATATTTGAGAAACCGGTTTCAGAATAGCAATCTAAAAATAATTATGTTAGCTCTAAAAGCTACACTTTTAAAGGAAACTCACCTTAAAAGTGCTTCCTATTAGTTGATTTTTTAAAATCACAAATGAAACAATTGGTTACTTAATAAATTTTCCAAAAATGATAACATGAGTATACTAAGTGCAACACTGACGTTTTCTCCCTGGATGACAGAAATGTAAAATCACAAAATGTTTAAGTATTAAAATAATGCAAATATCAACTTTAAGAGATAAAAAGCTTAGCAAGAAAAATATATAAATTACATATGAGTGACATAAGTAAGTTAGGGGCTGCAGTGTAATAAACATAGAAACTTTTATAATAAATAGGCCACTCCTACGTAAAATACTTGATTCCCACAAAACTTTTTATTAAAGACATATAAAATATTTCTAAGAATAATTTTTGAGTGAAATAGAAATATAAAATATCCAAGAGTTTTCCAGCATCTACAATTTACTTTGTCGTTTTAATTAAAGATTTTAACCCAAAGATTTCAATGCAGTTGCCATTTATAAATTTATAAATACTTCATTCATCATCTCCCACATGAACAAAGATATTTTATGTGAAAGTTTCCTCCTTCTGCTTCATAAGCTCCCTGTTCTCTCTCCAAAAAGAACAAAATACTTCAAGGTTTATTGAAGGACATGGTTCGGATGCCTGCCCTGACAAGGATTGGAATGATTGCAGGCAAGTGGCTTTCAATAATTTGTTTTCCATGATAATATAAAAAGAATATAGGAGAAAAAGTTTCATTTTTTTTTCATTTGGCATTAAAGCTCCCCTTCCCTCAGTAAAGTGCAACAAGATTTCAACTTCTGCCCTCTCTAACCACAAGTTACTGAAAATTTTATTTTTGACAGCAACATGAAATTAAATTTAAAACACATTTCAGGAAAATTTAGAAGAAAAATTGTGATAGTTTAGAAGACAAATGTGTTGTATTTGGATTTTATAACTAGGAACAATGTACAAAACACTAAAGAAAGATTAGTATTTTCTAAACACAAGACTATTGCTAAAAAATAAAAACCCTTCTTACAAGTTGCAACAGTAAAGAAGGATGTTTCTGAATTTTAAGTCAAGTTTAACGGTCTTTTCAGTATCCACCAACTCTCAGTATTAAAATCGCTGTTCAGAGATTTCAAATATAAAGTTATAGGACTTTCATAAAGCTAAAAAGAAGTACTTCTGCAGTCGCTTTGTTCTTAGGTGGCTGGAGCACAATAAAGGGAGAAGGAGCTAGGAATTAAACATTGCCCCATTTCTCTGGCTCTTTGCAGGAAATAGCTTTGCTAATTTAAGTATTTTAGAAATGAGTTATGTGGTCCCATCTAGGAAATACGAAAAGCCATTATTCATTCTCTCAAAAACCTCGATAATATTCAGTAAGACTTAAAAATGCCGAAATGTATAGGATAGAAGAAATGGTGTTGGTGAGTTTAATAGGGTCTAATTTGCAGCGAGCTAAGGTGGGGAAGGGTCTGAATAAGTTCAGACCCTGAGTTGAGAGAAGCAAGTTCTAATTTATAGACTGTTCAGAGCCCCAGGGGACGATGCTATAAAAAGGATGGAGGATGCTAAACAGAGATGCCCTCTTAAATTCAGTTATCCACTGTGTCCGCATCCACGTCGGGAAACGCAGGCTCAGCCTTTGCCTAGTATAAGCTGAATCGGGACTTACACCTGGGGGAGGGGAGCATTAACTGTACCTCAGTCAACGTTCTGGTCCCCGAGCCATTAGGCAAGCTTCATCTTACCATATTTCGGTAGTGAATCAACAGTTTTCTCATAAACATTATGCATCTTGTGATGGTGTGATGAGCTCGTAAACACACACAACGCTGGATGATTGATAAAGAATCCTGTCCCGGACAAGCAATTCAGTTGATAACAGTATTACAAATTCTCCCCATCGTGTTTATCAGACTAACGTTGTGGAATCTGTGGCCCGGGACTGGTTTCGAAATCTCAGTTCCCAAAAAGGTGCTTTCGGCTTTTGCCCGGGGTAAAAGCAACAGCCCAGAAGCGCTGCAAGATCACAGCGCTGGAGTGACAAAGGGTCGTATTCTCAGCTTTCCTGAATTCGCTAAGTGACCTGCATCAAATGGCTACGGAGGCGGATTTGGGGGGCGGTGGCGGGGGGAGTCCCTCTCTTGGTCTCTAAGAGACAGTTTAGATTTTACACGGCAGTTCAAAACACACATACACACACACACACACACACACACACACACATTCACGCACACAAACAGGTCCACGCAGGGACTTCGTGAGGGGCAGGAGACAATCTTCCAGCCTGAGACCCGGGGTAAAAATCTGCCCACAGCCAACCCACCACCCCTCTGGAGGGGCTGCGAAGACATCCTTCTGTCCCTTCGAGACTGTCCAGAATCCAACTGCATGCAGCTCCCTGACCCCGAGTGAAGAAGCTGGAGCCCCGAGCTCCCGCAGGGCGCGCAGTAAAGCCCGTGGTGGGGGTGGAGGAGTTTCAAAACCGTTAGCTCGCGTTTTTTTTTTTTTTTCTTTTCCCTCCCTCGCTAAGGTTTCTTTTCTTTTCTCTTCCTGTCCAAATATTTCAAATTTCCGCGCCTTAAATAACAGTCTCTTTTTATTTAGTTAGTTTCCTCGGCAGGTTTGGCCGCCTGCTTGTCTCTGCCCCCCATTGGGCCCGGGGCGCCTCGGGCGCCTCGAAGCTGCCTGCAGCCACTGCTCGCTGCCCCCCGGCCCAGCCTTCGCGGCGCGGGACTCCGCCGAGGCCACAGCTCCCTCTTGCCGAGACCTCGCCTGACCTTGCTCTCTGGGCACCCAGACCCAGCTAAGCCGTCCCTGCCCTGACGCCTGTCTGCCTCCCAACTCGACTTCCCTCCCGAGACTCTGGAGCCTCTTCTGCTTTGGGGTATGGATCCCAGAAGCCGCCGAGCGGCGGAAGGGTCGCAGCTACAGGGACGCAACCGCCAGGAACCCAGAGGAGGAGGCCGGTGGCCGAAGCCGGCCCCAGCCCCCACCCTGCGGGTAACCTTCTGGGCGCCCTCGGAGTGAGTGTGTGCGCTGACGCCCCAGCCCGCTGGGGAGAGCGGGCGCGCGGCACCGCGGGCAGTAGGCGGGAGCTGGGGGCGGGGAAGAGGAGCGGGCCCGGCGCCTCCCGGCCGCCGCAGCACCCCGGGAGCTGCGGGCTACCGGGGCGGCCGGGGTCCCCCGGCCTTGGCTCTCAGGCAGCAGTCCCGGAGGAGGCGGCGGCCATCCCACTGGATGGTCCCCGGCGACCTGCGCCTGGGGACCGGGGCCGAAGGTTGACGTGGGAGCAGGGGCAGAGGGCGGGTGAGCGCCTAGCTCTCTGCAGAGGTGAGCTGGCGGCGGGACGCGGCGCGGCGGCTGGAGCAACACCATGCCCAATGCCGATGCCAGCACTCCCTCCTCCTTCCCCACCCCCTCTCCGTGACAGCTGAGGACAGCCGGGCTCCGAGCCTCGCATCCAAATGCGTGGAGGCAAATACCTCTCAGGCTTCTCAGCCCTTAGACTATTCATGAAGATCCCTTACGGTGTTGCTGTTGCTCCCATAAATTACTAAACATCCAGGACTGGATATGCACGTTCATTTGGAAAGACCCTCAGAGTGAAACACCGAGAATTGTAGGCCCGCAGTGACTTTGTGTGGGGCTGGGGTGCACAAAATACCTAAAGGCGTCTTCTTTAGAACCCAGAATAGATCCTAAAATCGAGTATGGATCTTCAGCGGTGCCTCAAAAAAATAACCTCTACCCCCAGATCTGAGTATTAACTTGGTAAATTAAGGTTAGAGTGAAATGTTTTACCATCTGCTATAGAAACATTGTGTGAGCTTCAGGTGTCCTAACACCGACATCCTATGTGGGCTTGGAATTTTCTGTGCTGTTTTTAATCCTCAAAGACATTCAGTAACAGCATGGTAACACACCCGGCAAACGAGCAAAGGTTACCCTTGCCACCACAGCACCTGCAAAAGCACAAGTGTAAGTCATATTTTGCTTCCTGAGTTCTGAAATGGCTTCTGGACCATCCAGAAGTACCAGCACATACGAGGAGGGGGACGAGGTGGGGCAGGAGGGGAGTTTGTACATTTTTTAAAATTACACAGATATTATTACACTTCAGCTACTGCACCTCAACTCTCTCCGCCCTCATCCTCACTGGTCAAGGACGAATTTTAGCTTAGGCCTATTCAATAATTCTATATACAGCTTTTATTCTCTTCTCTCATCCCCCCCCCCAAAAAAAAACTAGTTAGCCAAATACATCAGCTCTTTTGGGGAAGAAATTAAAAAAAAAAAAACCCACCAGTCCTTATCCAAACTACCGTCATTTCTGTTGAGCACTAAAAAGAAATCCTACACATAACCAATACTATGAAAGAAGAAATAATTTAACAGGATCCCAGATGCATTCAAATTTGTATTAATAGAATGGTGTTGTCTTTTATTATCGAAATAATGGGGTAGTTTAAGGATTAGGTGAAAAGCTCAAAAATATCCATAGAAATGTTTGGAGACAGAGTTTCAGCTTCTCTTCATCAGTACAGTAGTTACTTAGAAAAAAAGTGATACTTTATCTTGACCATATAGAGCAGTACCATGCTAATTTTCTTTTAGTTATATGCCTTAGTTTTTTTCAGATAAGTTGTGTGAATAGTGAAAGTTTACATATAAAACTGACATCTTTTAATGTTAGAGTTTTAATTTAGAAATGCAACAAAATTATTACACCCATATTAAAATATAGTCCACACCTCTGCTTCTTCTAAGTGTACATTTTACACAACCTGCTAGTAGAAGAAATCTGCCCTGAGTTTAAAATTTATGCTTTGGAAATATGATTTCCTAAAGTAAAATGTAGCTTACTGGTCTTTAGGACTAATTATTCTATAATTTGACTATTCTGTGTACAGCAAATGTAACAATATTTCCTTCCCTTATGTTTTGGAACTATTGGAAAAGCCACTGGGGCCCAAATAGTTCTTGTTTCACATTTTTCTCTTTCAGATGTTTTTACCTAGAAGTGACTGTCCTGAGTGACGCAGTAGCATTCTGGTGCCCATTTTGCTCATTCAAGAACTTCAGACCTAACTTACACAGGCCATTTAAAAAGAAACATGCGTTTCTTCTTTTATCAAAGTTTAGAACAGATATGAATGAACGTTAACATTTGAAAGGCCTAGAATCATCAATTTGTAAATCAGTTATTATAGCGTAGTGATGATTCAAGATGAAAAATTTAAAACCTCACATATTAGGAGAATAAATGGTATCAATTTATTAAATTGAGTAGCATTTGCTGATGATTAATAGTACAATGTTCTCTATCTCAATATTCAGATAAGCAATAGTGTATATTGTGGTATGATTTTTAACTGTGAAAGGTAATATTATATAATAATCATCATGAAATATAAAGGTAATTGATCATTCCAGAGTCTCTTTCTCAATGTTAAGTAAAATATAGTTAAACCAGTCTTTTTTTTTTTAAAGGCCTTCGCTACACTCACCTATGTTTTTGGCTGTCCATATACATATATATATATATATATTTTTTTTGCCTTCACATTTTAGGTGATGAACAAAAATAGCATGTAGAAAGAGGTTTCCAATTCTCCTTTATTCTTGCCTGCGTCCCCTGCCATCTATTTCTCTACTCACAAACGTTATTTCAACTTTAAAAATCACATTTTGTGATGCTAAAAGGTAATTATTATTCTCTTTCATTTAAGTTGACCATAGGCCTATGAGTACAAGCATTCAGCCTGCATTTTATTTACAATAAAGTGAAGTAAGTGTAGGTGTTAAGTTGTTGCAGGTGTGTATTTATGTTTTAGATATAAATTTGTTGGAATCTTAACATGTATTTAATATGTTGACATATGCTGAGATTTTCAGCATGCAATCAAGATTTTAAAAATCTTAAATGTAATTTCTGCTCTTTGGAAAATACTTTTAAAAAATAAAATAATGTAATGTATTTTATTTTGCCATATTAAGATAAGGCTACTTGTTTTAACTAATAAAGTGCTAAAATGTAGGCACTTATAGAAAAATAAAGAGAGAACTATGGTATCAAATCCAAAACAATGCATTTTTAAAATAAATTACTTCTGGTAAATGGTCTGTTTTCATTGTAATATTTATTTATTTATTTTTTTGCACCTGACACAGGGACCAGACTTTTCTATGTTCATCTGTAAGCAGATAGTTAGTATTAGATGATAATGAAAATAATACTTTGTCCTACATGAATATTTTTGTGTACATTGTGTATGTTTAGATATTTCTTACTAAAGTTCAGTACTGAGCAAATAGATATTTTGAACAAATAATACCAGTTCACTTAACATTACTACTTTTAAGATGTTGAATTGTGATCTACTACAGAAATATAAGCTGAGAATTTTTAAATATAGTTGAGACCATTTCCATTAATGATCCAAGGATAATAAATTAAAATCTCAGAACTGAAAACACTGATGCAGGTCCTAGTTCCACCTAAGTTTTGTTTCAAATTCTTGTCATGAGGCAAATATATACGAATGCCTCTTCACATTCACAACTAATGTAATCAATTTCAAAATATTAGAAATAGAATCGTGATAGCAACAAGAGGGAAGAATGGATATTTTAAATGTTTTAGATAGCCATGCCTGTAACTTCATTTCATAGTAGTTACATGATGGGCAATTTGCTAAATAATCCAAAATCAAAGACAAAACAAGACCAGTAAAAGATATTTGCCCAAGAATTCAAAAGCAAGGCAAGTAATACCAAAAAAAAATTTTTTTATACACTATCATGGGAGACATAAACAAATTAATTTTCTTGGTATGGATAATTTTACAGTTTCCAGTGATGTTTTTACCATTTAACTTGGATAATGTTTTTAAAACACATAACTAGAAAATAACCACTTACTATTTATGGACATACTTTTAAATTACATATATATGTTTTACTCAAATACAATAGACACACATTCTGCCCAAAAATAACAAGTTCAGCACCATTCTAAAATGATGAGTGGATGCAGCTGGACATGTGGTCTCTGCTGAGAGGCTGTTTAATATGAAGCCTGAGTAGGGCCACATGGGAAAGAACACAGAACTGACCAAATGCTGGCTAATTTTCTTAAGAGTAATCAAAATGACTTTGAGCTAATTTAAATTGCTTAGCTTTTTAAACTATGCCACGTACCTACTGGAAAAGCAAATAGCTTTATGCAAAGACAGTTAAAGAAGGAATAAGTACATGTTGCATCCAGAGGGATGTCACAGATGTCATGTGGAAAATATTAATGTAGCAATATAAAAGAACTGTACATAAGAACGTCAGCTGAAAATATATGATTGCTTCCAATTTCTTTAAAAAAAGGTTAGTGTATCATGTCTTATAGATTTAAAATGCACAGTTCTTCAAATATGACTAATATCTTAAAAACACAACAGCAACCTATTAACATTCTAGTTTTTAAAACTCCCCCCCCAAAGTACTCCACAGTGCCTTTTTAGTTCATTCATCCTATTGAAAGATCATGCACCGTACCCTAGGATTAGCAAATAAAATTTGTGTCTTAACGACATAAAATAACTTTAAAGATCAGTGCTTTCTAAGGAGAATGTTCTGTCTGGAATGACCAGGATGAAGATCTGAACATTTTTAGTAACACTTTTTTTTTTTTAAACAAATAGATTATATTTAGAATCAATGTAAGTTTAATTTAACATTTCTACTATAGTATAGTAACATTTTACATCATTATTTTGAGTTTAAATATGTAGATTTAAGCTATAGAACTCTGGCCATTGGGAGGTTTCCCTTTACTCATAAACAGAACAGCATGAAAAGAAATGAAATCAAAACACAAAATCAGACATAATATTCAAGTTCAGAACAATAATGATAGTAAATCAACCAACAGAAAAATTGTCTTACATGAAGATCGTCTCTTAATTTGGGAGAAAGTGGTAAGGACAAAATATTTAAATCTCTTTTCATTAGATTAAAAAATCACTACTGATTTCTTGTCCAATATTGTAGGAAATAAAGTCCTAAATATTTAGGAAAAGGATATGAACATCCTAAAACACAAGTGGGTCTCTACTAAGAAAGTGTGATAGTAATCGATCTGACAGGATTCTCTGAAGATATTTTAATGTAGTTATATGTTAGCATATAAAATATGCTGAATTATATTGAATTTTGTCATCAATTAGTAGGCTATTAAACTGTATGTATACAAAGATAAATAGGACATATTTTAATAAATGTCTTCTTTGGTACTTCTTAATTTATACATATATAATTCAGCTTACATTTCAGTAAGAGAGAAAAGAAATAAAATAAATTATGTTAATAAATCAATATCACTTTCTATCTGTATTACCTAATTTAATTTAATATAATATTTTATAAACCCTTCATGGATTGGGCTTTATGCTCCCATTTTACAAATCAAGAAACTCAGATTTAATGAAGCTTTGTAACTTGCCCATGGTCACAGGCTGTTCATTTATAGCATAAGAAAACAAACCTTTGTTTGTTTGTTTGTTTGTTTGTTTGTTTTTTACTCTGTCGTGGCCAGATGGAAAGCTCTCTCAGGGAAATTTCAGTCAACTCAACAATCCCACATTAAGGACCCATCATTATTGTCATTTAATAGGTTTATAATCTTGGGACTAATTATATCCAAGACTTTCCACATCTGTAAATAGAGGTAATAACACCTAATTTGCCATGTTATTATAAATAATAAAGGAAATGTGCATAGATATCCTGGTATTCAGTAAGCCTCTAATAAATGGCATCTATTATTATAGGGAATACAAAGAAACAGAAAACCGTTCTTGACCTCAAGGAGCTTAAAAACTATTTGGGTAAATAAAGTTTATGTATGGTATACATATAACGACTGGAATGCAAGCAAGGCATGAGCAAATACATGGCAGTATGTGGTACAGATTGCACCAAAAAAGCAGCTTTATTAAGGAAAATCCTATTAGGAGGCTTATGATATGGATTTAAATATACTATACTGGAAAACTTCCCTTACTGAGAAAATAAAGGAAATGCCCCTTTAAAATAATTGGCTGTAAAAAAAAATAATAATAATTGGCTGTTTTTCTAGCATGTACTCTCTGAGGTTGTCTGTACCTGATAAATATATCAGGTGGACAATGGAAAGTGACTGCATGGACATAAAATACATTGTAAAAAGCACACACAAGCAAGTATTTTGAACATTAGCTTTCATTATTTTTCATTCATTATGATATATTTTTCATTATATCATAAATGACTATGATAACTGATTCGAGTAGGAATAGAAAAATATCTAGAAGTTTCCCAATCACTACATCATGGGATCCATAGAAAGTAGTCAGTGTAAGAGACTGAATAGATGGCTTTGGAGCCAAAGAAACTTTGTTTCTAACTCTGGTACTTACTATGTATCTCATCTTTTTTTTTTAAGCTACTTTTTTTTTTTTTTTTTAAGATTTTACTTATTTATTTTCAGAGAAAGGAGAAGGGAAGGAGAGAGAGAAATATCAATGTGTGGTTGCCTCTCGCACGCCCCCTACTGGGAACCTGGCCTATAACCCAGGCATGTGCTTTGGTTGGGAATTGAACTGGCGACTCTTCGGTTTGCAGCCTGTGCTCAATCCACTGAGCTACACCTGCCAGGGCTTTATATCTCACCTTGAGACAGGCAGGTAACCTTTATGATCCTCATTTCCTCACTTGTAAAATGGGGACAATAATATTTACTTTATAAGGTTTTAATAATTAGAAATAATATTTATTAGCAAGTTATTTTATACTCTAGGAGATTTGGAAGGCCACATACCGGAGACTTTTAGTTATATTAATAGAAAGAAAAGAAAATCCCTCTTAAGTGACCATAAACTTGAGTAACAAACATTTATGGATTAAGAATAAAAACTTTGAATTAAGACTTAAAGTCATCACTTCACACAACCTACACAACCATGCATCTGACCTATATACAAGTACAGTCAGTTTAATAACTACACTTATTAAATGCCTATTATATGAGAGGTATTTTTCCATTGAGTATTAAAAGGTAACACACTCTCTCAGCCCTCAAAGAACTAGCAATTTAGTGAGAAAAACACCATATACAGAGTATAATAAGATATAAGGCATAATGAAGGCACAAAAGAAATAATAAATTAGACTTGGAAACTAATAAGTACCTGAGAGAAACCAAACACCATTTTCAGAAAGTTATTATAGAAGAGTCAAGTAGACTTTGATCAACAAATTGAAGACTAGATTTCCTGAAAAATCTTTCCAAAACAAAACAATTTACCGGATAAAATATTTTTTAAAAACGTACCTTGGAATGCAGAGTTGCACTGTTGAGAAAGTAAGAGAAATCTACAGAGACCAAAAATGAGGAGAAGTGAGTGCTGATGCCAGCTGCTCTGAGGAGCATCCACTGATCTCTAGTGTATTAGTTTCCTGACGCTGCCATAGCAAAGTACTGTCGTGTGGCTTGAACAACAGACATTTATTATCTCACACTTCCAAATGTTAGAAGCCTGAAATCAGTTGGTTCTTTCTGAGGGCTGGGGGAGAGTCTTTTCCATTCTTTTCCCCTAGCTTCTGGTAGCCTCGGGCATTCCTGAGCTTGCAGACAGTGTTCTTCCTGTGCCTTCACATTATCTTCTCTCTATTCTGTGTGTCTGCCTCTGTATCCACATTTCCACTCTTATAAGGACACCAGTTATAATGGATTGAGGCCTACTCTAATAACCTCATCTTAACTTGATCATCTGCTTAGACTCTATTTTCACATTCACAGGTACTGGAGGTTAGGACTGGAACTTTTTTTTTTGAGGGGGGCACAATTCAATTCATAACAACTGTTAACCTAAAGTTTGAGTTTTAAAGAGACTCAAGGGGAGGATAATAGATAATGCTTAGGGCCAGAGATATTCAACCTTTTTCATCTCATGGCATGCATAGACTAATCACTAAAATTCTGCACCACACCAATATATATATTTTTCTCCATCTGACAAAAAAATAGGTACAAAAATATAATAATAGTAATTATCTACACTTTGCTCCAAAATAACTTTTTAAAAAATCAGGTGCCTATATATGTATGTAAGGATTCCTGGTACCAAGAATTAACCAATCAGACACAAACTTATTATGCAGCATGACTAATAAAATGCAACTCTATTAAATGACCTGTGTATTTATGGTTCAAGACAGGGCATTTACAGAGATTGGCTGTTTTTCTGTTGTGAACATCCCAATGAACAATATGCTCAAGGAAAAGTTAAACTAAGTGTCTGTTTAAGTATCTTACCATTTCTTTTTTAAAATTTTTATCCAAAGATATTTCCATTGATTTTAGAGAGAGAGGTGGGAGAGTGGGAGTGGAGGGGGCGGGGAGAGAGAGAGAGAGAAACATTCATGGGTTACCTTCTGTACAGTACATGCCCTGACCAGCTGGGGATCAAACCCCGCAACCTTTTCGTGTATGGGACAACATTCTGACCAACTGAGTCAAGGGCTATTTTGCCCATTTTGTGTGTGTGTGTATTTTCTTCTTACTGAATTTTTGAGAGTCCTTTATATTTTGGATATACATCCTTTATCATATATATGTTTTACATATATTGTCTCTTGTCTATGGCTTCTCTTTGCATTTTTAAAAACATTTTATTTATTTACTTTAGAGAGAGGGGGAGAGAGGGAGAAAGAAAGAAAGAAATATTGATCAGTTGCCTCTCACACATCCCTGACTGGGGACCTGGCCTGTAATCCAGGCGTATGCCCTGACTGGGAATCTACGTGGTGACCCTTCGGTTTGCAGGCCAGCACTCAATCCACTGAGCCACACCAGCCACAGCTGCTTATCTTTGCACTTAACCATGCCTTTTGAAGAGAAGTTTTTAATTTAATGATGCAAAATTTATCAATTTTTTTCTTTTCTGCTTCATGCTTTGTATGATCCAAGAAATCTTTGCCTAAACTAAGGAAATAAAGTTTTTCTCCTACAAGTTTCATAATTTTAGGATTTATATTTAGGTCTGTGATACATTTGAAGTGAATTTTTAAATATAGTTTGAAGTTTTTAAATATATTTTATATAAGATTTGAAGTTTATTTTGCCCTTGTATATGTATATCCAATTGTTCTAGGGTTATTTGTTGAAAATACTATCCTTAATCATTGAATTATCTTGATATCTTTGTGAAAAATATCAACTGACCATGTATATGTAGGTCTAATTCTGACTTTCTATTCCGTACTATTGATCTATGTATATCATTATGCAAATGTTACACTGTCTTGATTCCTATAGCTTTATAATAAGATGAAATCAAGTAGTGACTTCTCCAACTATTCTTTTTTTTAAGATTTTATTAATTTTTAGAGAGAGGAGAAGAGGATAGAAACATCAACGTGTGGTTGCTTCTTATGTGCCACCCCATCTGGCCTGCAACCTAGGCATGTGCCCTAGACTGGGAATTGAACCAGCGACCCTCTGATTCTCAGGCCCGTGCTCAGTCCACTGAGCTACACCAGCCAGGGTTCCAATTATTCATTTTCAAAGTTATTGTTGATATTCTAGGTCTTTGATTTTTACACAAAGTTTCAAGTATTAGAATTAGCTTGTCAAATCTCAAAAAAGGGATTATTTTGAATCTTCAACTCAATTTGTGGAGAATTGACATCTCAACAATTTTGAGTTTGTTTGACCATGAAAATCTCTCTACTTATTTAGGTTAAAAATTTCTTTCATTAATATGTTGCAACTTTCAGTATTCAACTCTAACATACATTTTACTAGACTGTCCCTAAGTATTTCACATTTTTATGCTGTCTTTATTTCAATTTGCAATTATTCATTACTAGCATACAGGAATAAATTGACTTTTGATAACTGACCTTATATTCTACAACCTGACTAACTAAACTCATTAATTATTTTAATTTCTTTTTGTTGTTGTATGTAAATTCTTTTGGATTTTCAACATAGATAACCATGTTGTCCATAAATAAAAATAGGTTTATTCTTTCCTTTCCAATCAGTGTCTTTTATTTCTTTTTCTTATCTCACTGCACTGGCTATGACCTCCAATACAATTTGAAAAGAAGAGATGAGCGTGGACATCCTTTTCTTATTTCTGATCTTAGGAGGAAAGCACTCAGTCTTTCACCATGATGCTAGATCTAGATTTTTCAGACATTCTTTACCAAGTTAAGGAAGTTTCCTTCTATACCTATTTGCTTATTTAAAAAAAAACCCACAAGGATGTGGAATTTGTCAAACATTTTTTTCTATTTTTATTGGCATCATTATTATTTTTAGCCTGTTAAGGGGTAAATTACATTGGTTTTCAAATATTGAATCAACTTTACATTCTTAGGAGAATCCCCTCTATGCTATGACATATTATATTTCTTAGCTGTTGCTGGATTTGATATACTTTTTTTGTTAAAGATCTTTATGTGTATGTTCATGAGTTGTATTGGCTTATAGTTTTTTCCCTCTTAACATCTTGCTATAGATGGAATATTTGTGTCTCTCCAGTATTCATATGTTGAAACCTAATGCTCAGTGTGATGGTATCAGGAGATGGGGTCTGTGGGAGGGGACTAGATCATGAAGTGGAACCCTTATGAATGGAAGTAGGGCTCTTATTAAAGAGACCCCGCAGAGCTTTCTAGCCCATTACATCTATGAACCACAAAGTGGGACTTTACCAGACAATGAATCTGCCAGAACCTTTATTTGGGACTTCTCAGTCTCTAGAATTGCAAACAATATATTTCTGTCGTTTACAAATCATCCAGTCTATGGCATTTTGTTATAGAGCCCAAATGGACTAAGACACAACTCTTTCTGGTTTTAGTACCAGAGTAATGCTGGCCTCATAGAATGAGTTGGAAAGTACTCCCTCTTCATCTATTTTATGAAAGAGTTTATATAGAGTTGGTATTATAACTTTCTTAAATATTTGGTAGAATTCACCAGTGAAGCCCTCTGTGCCTGGAGTCTTCTACATAGCAAAGTTTTATCTATAAATTCAAATTTGAAAATAGATATGACTATTGAAGTAATCTATTTCTTATTTTTCCATAGTAAGTGATTCATTGTGAGAGTTCAACTAGGAGAATTGGGGTGAAGGAAGCAGGATAGAATGATGGGAAAACCTAAGCAAGAATGTGGTCACAGCTAGAGATTAGCTTCAGCTTTATCCCATAGGGATCTCAGAAGGATGAAGCCCTCCACACATTGGTTGTACCTAAGGGGAGGCAGCCAGCCCCCAGGCCAAAAATGTAACCTCCAGGTGAAGCTGGCTTTATTTGGCCAAAGTCAAAACGTTGGTTATTTAGTAAGCTTTGGTAGTTTATGTCTTTTAAACAATGTATTCATTTTATTTTTGTTGTTAAACTTGTTGAAAATAAGCTGGTCATAATAATGCCTTACTTTTTTTTATGTCTGTAACATATGTAATTACATCACCTCTTACATTGCAGTATTGGCCATTACTATCTTCTGTCCCTTTCATTTATGTATTTTGATCAATTGAATATATCAACTGTACTGAACTTTTCAAAAGACCAGTTTTGGCTTCATTTTGCCATTGTTTCTCTATTTTACATTTCACTGATTTCTGCTCTTATCTTTGCTATTTTCTTTTTTCTGCTTCCTTTTGGTTTAATTTGCTCTTATTTTCCTAAAGTAGAAGCTTTGATTATTGACTCAGGCATTCCTTATTTCTAAAAGAAACTGTTTCTCAAATTTCCCTGAATGCCACAAATTCTGATATGCTGTGTTTTCATTTTCAGTCACTTAAAAATAATTCAAATTTCCCTTGTGACTTCCTCTACAATTCACGGGGCTATTTCAACTGTGGTCAGAAAATATACTTTGTTTTATTTCAGTTGAGAGCAACTACGTACATCATATCAATAAATGTAAATAGGCTTGATTCACTTAACAAAAGAAAAAGATTTTCAGATTTCAGGGTAAAGTGAAGGTCAATATATGCTTTATTTAAGAGACATGCCTAAAGTTAAGTGAACCAGAGAGCCTAAAAATAAAACAATGGACAAAGACCCACCAGGCAAATATAAACAATAAGAAAGCAAGGTATATGATCCTAATATCAGACAAAGTAGAATTCATGCCAAAACCATTAAATAAGACAAAGAAGGATAGTTTATACACTTAATTCATTAAATTAACTTAATGAAGTATAAAAGTTGTGAATTATGTGAACCAACTAACACCACAACTTCATAAATAATTTACCTTCATAAATTCGTACCTAAAAGAGGTGCTAGAAAAAATAGAAACACACTGACTGTACAAATCTATAATATATGATAATTAATCCAACATATGTTAATTTTAACAAAAGATGTAAGAATAAAAAGTCCTAAAACAACATAATAAAAAAGATAAAACTATGCAATATTCCTCATAGACATAGATATAATATTTCTTAACAAAATATTAGCAAATAGAATTCAGCAATAGATGATACAGTTTGAGTAAGTAAAAGTTAGACCAGAAATGCAAGGTTAGTTTAATATTCAAAGGTCAATCATTTTTAATTCACTACATTAACAGAATTCAGGAGAAAAGTCATATGATTATCTCAACAGATATGAAAAGACATTTTCAGAACTCAGTACCCATGTATGATTTTAAAAAATTTAAAAATAAGCTCTGGCCAGATAGCTTAGTTGGTTAGAGCATTGTCCTGATACACCAAGGTTGTAGGTTTGATCCCCACTCAGGGCACATATAAGAATCAACCAGTGAATGCATAAATAAATGGAACAACAAGTTGATGTTTCTCTTTCTCTTTCACTCTTCCTCTCTCTCTCTCTCAAATAAATCAGTAAAATTTAAAAATAGTAATAAAGTGGACCTTCTTCAGCCTCAAAGGGCATTTATGCAAAAATTTCAGCTAACCTCACACTTAATTGTTAGGCTGAATATTTTCCCACTTAGATCAGGAATAAAGCAAGGATGCACATACACACCACTTCTTTTCAATGTTGGCTATCCTAGGCAGTGAAATAGTCAAGAAAAAGAAATTAAAGGCATATACATTAGAAAGGAAGTATTTCATAATAACACAAATAACAATGATAAGCTCAGTGAAAACATGTGCATACCCTGTACATTGAAAATCACAAACATTGATGATAAAATTTGTGAACAAATAGAGAAATATATTAGGTTCATGAATTGTAAAGCCCAATACCACTAAGATGTTAACCTTCCCAAATTGATTAATGGGTTTAACAGAATCACATTCAAATTTCTAATGGCTACTTTTTGGTAGAAAGTATCAAGCTGATTCTAAAATGTGTGTGTTAAAACGCAAAATACCTAGAAGAGTCGAAATGATTTTAAAGAGAACAATAAAGGTGGAAGACTAACTCTATCTGGTTTTAAGATATACTATAACACTTTACTAATAAACAAAATCCAAATTGGAAAGAAAGAAGTAAAATTATCTCTGTTCACAGTTTTTATGATGTTACATGTAGAAAAATCTTAAGATCCTACACACACATGCACACATGCACACACACACAAACTATATAGCTAATAAATGAATTCAGCAAAGTTGCAGATACAAAATCAACATACAAAAAGCCAGTTGCATTTCTATACACTAGCAACGAACAATCCAAAAGTGAAACTAAGGTAACAATTCTATTTATAATAGCATTAAAAAGAATCAAATATTTAAGTGAAAGTCTTATACAATGAAAATTACAAAACATTGCTGAAAGGAATTTGAAAGGAAAAAATTAAAGAAGACATAAATAAATGGAAAGACATCCATGTTCATGTACTGGAAAAGTTAATATTGTTAAGATGACAATACTACTCAAAATGATCTACCAATTCATTGTAATCCCTATCAAAAGCCTAACAACATCTATTTTGTTCTGGTTTTTGTTTTTCTTTTTTTTAGTTTTCTTGGGGGTTGTTACAGAAATATAAAAATTCATACTAAGATCTATATGGAATCTCAGGGCATTCTGAATAACCAAAACAACCTTGAAAAATATTAACAAAGTTGGAAGACTCACACTTCCTGATTTTAAAACTCCCTACAAAGCTATAGTAATTAAAACAGTGTGGTACTGGCATAAGGATTGATATAAAATCCAATGGAATTGGATGTAAAGTCTCACATATATGGTCAAATGGTTTTCAACAATAGTATCAAGCTCATTCAATGGAGGAAAGAGCAGTCTTTTCAACAATTGGTGCTGGGGAAACTATATATCCATATGCAAAAGAATGAAGTTGAACCCTTACCATACACCACATACAAAAATTAATTCAAAATGGATTAAAGACCTAAATGTAAAAGCAAAAAACATAAAATTCTTAGAATAAAACATAAGGGGAAAGTTTCATTACACTACATTTGGCACGATTTATTAGATATGACATCAAAAACACAGGTAACAAAGAAAAAGTTGAACTTTGTCAAAATTAAAAACCTTCATGCATCAAAGAGTATTATCAAGAGAATGAAAAGACAACCCACAGAATAAGAGAAAATATTTGCAAATCATATATCTGATAAGGAATCAACAGAATATTTAAAGAATGCCTACAACTCTGCAACAAAAAGTTCTGGCTCCCCACTGGTACTTCAACTGATGCCTCCCTACTTGAGAAAGATCAGAGTACCTCATTACTGCTACCCGTTTGGCCTGCCCTGATACTTCCAGGGAGGAGGGAAGTGGCTCCTCACTGCTGGGCCGTGCTGAAAGTCTTGACTCCCTACTAAGCCTCCTCAGACACTATCTCTATGATTGTTTTTTTTAATGTAATGTACTTAAGTGTAAGTTTATATAATTTAATTTTAAAGTATCTATTTTGAACAACCAGATCACAAAATTCTTGAAAATTTAACAGTCAGCTCTCATGAACCAGTGGGAGCTGGCTCCAGCACAACTCTGTTAAAATGCAATGACCTTTGATCCAACAACTCTACTACTAAGAATCTACCGTACTCTAAGGAATTCTAAATTTCGCTTAATTTCTTCTGTGCAATGGTTTACTTGACATTGCTAATTGTGTGTCTAATAGGCATGTCAAATTTATTACATCCAAAACTGAATCCTTAACTTTTATTCCATAAAACTTGTTTCTCTTCCTGTGTTTCCTATTTCAGGAAGTGGCACACAATCACCAAAAGCCTTGATTCTTCTTTTCCTTTTAGACCATCTAAATTATCAGCAAATCCTACTGACTGCATCCCCAAAATGTATTATGAATCTGATGACTTCTTACATTCTTCATCACTGAGCCTCATTGATTCTAACTCGCTGGTATACCAGTCTGTGAAGTAATTACTGTGGCTTTGTCTGGCCAGGACTGAGGTACATTCATCTCTAGGGACAGTGAGTTAATCCTACCCAAAGCACCTGGATGGATTGATTCTGGCAAAAATACAATTTTGGCTATAATATTGCAGCATAATCATTTAAGTGCTTATGTTATAAACATTAAATAATTCTATACATATATAGGAGACTAAGTAGGAAAGAAAAATAAACCCAGCATTCGGTGCTTATAAAATATTTTCATGTGTAGCAGGTTTTCAAATGTGAGTTAATTTATGTGACCTAAACAAATCTTTAATTTCTTAAAACAAGTCTTTTTAAAAAACAGATATTTTTAATTATCTAAAGCCAGTTTTCTCAGTTTGTTCTTTTAAAAAGACAATGCTTAATCTTTTTTCACATAGAATGGAATAATGTAATAATGTATGCAAATTCACGGTAAATTCCTCTAAGTGGCAAAGATACTTTTTTCTAAATATTTTTTTAATTCACTGCTCACACACTCAAAAGAAAATATAAAAGACCTGTTTTACACCTTTGTGCTAGTACCATTTCAAGCCTCTGTTTAGTTTATTGCTGATTTCTCTAGTTTCTTCACTTGTCCCATGAGAGAATAGTTTTCTTCATTTGAAATATATAACTGCCAAATAAGACATAGTTCTAAACTTGAAACATTCAGAGTCTTATAAAAGTTACCCAGACTTTTATAGTAACTACTTTATTTAAAAAATTTTAGAAGAATTATAACTCTTTAAAAGAGATAGGTTCTCTCCTTTTAAACACATAAGATTATTGCTGTTCAACAAAGTAATGTCTGTCAGATGCAATTTATACATTCACTACACATTTGAGTGCCACTACATATGAGGACTGTGATAGGGGCTAAAACAGTCAAGAAGACAAACTTGGTTTTTGCTACTTGGAATCATAGTTTTGGCATATTTATATAGATGTTTTTTGTACTGCTTATATATGACCTAGATTCTTAAATATATACAGGGTCTGGCAGAAGTAACACCTGCTTGAGTGGGGTTGGTAGGGTAATAATATGGGTATAATAAATTATAGTTTTAATTTGAACATTTTACCTAAAATGTCATATGGTATGCTTGAATGTGATATTGATATGTTACAGAACTACATGATTATGATTTTGTAATAAAACAAAGGGTGTTATTTGTGCCAAGCCATGTATATTTTTTCTTCCAACCCCCAATACCTCACTCCCACTCACTTCCTTGTTTTTCAGGTCTAAGAGTGCTAATGACTTTGGCTGTCTTTGGTTCTTGAGATCCTCTTCTTCCCTTAAACTTGTCCACATCTCTGTAAATAGTCCCTTTATAAAACTCCCTTAATTTAAGTCCTTTTGTGCATGCCATGCATACTGGATGAAGGTAGGTGTCAGAAATATTCCGATTTTGCTTAACTATTGACTTGTTTGGGCAAATGCTTTAAAGAGCTAGCTGCTTATCTTCTAAAGTACCATTCCTGTCTCCTCTTTCGTTCTCAATCTCAGCATTGTGTTTGTTTCCATAATAACTTTTATCAAAAATTTAATTTTTTTATTTTCTTATTTATAATTTTCTCCAGTAGGCTATAAGTTACATGAGGCTGAAACCATGTTTATTTCTCTTTTTAACTTTTGTATTCCTTGTGACTAGCATATAATAGATGCTTAATAAATATTTGCTCAGTTCCTTGTCTAACAAATATTCTATAAGAACCTACTATGTGCCAGGCTCTGATTAAGCTTCTAAGAACAGAAAAATAAACCAATCCCTTCTTTTATGAAATAAATAAATAATTGTGTTCCAAATATAGACCTAGGGGATATTAACAGCACTTACATGAAAAAAGCATTCTATGGACAAGTACATTTAAGAAAGTTACACAAAAGCTGAATTGATTTTTTTTATTGTGTGTTTTATCAATTACTTTAAGGAGCAAGTATGAATTTGCAAGAGGAGCTTGATATATATGCAGTGTATTCTAAGCTCTGTGTCATCGAACCCTTATTTATTTGTTTTTACATTAAATTTATTGGGTGACATTGGTTAATGAAATCATATAGGTTACAGGTGTACAATTCTACAATACATCATCTGCATATTATATTGTGTGTTCACTACCCCAAGTGAAGTTTTCTTCTATCATCACTTATGCCCCTTTACCCTCTTCTCCTATCCAACTCTCTTTCCCTCTGGTAGTCACCATACTGTCCAGAAACCACTTTTCAAAGAGCAGTCAAAGATAAGATTTCAAAATAGGTCATATTTTGGAAGGAAGGCATGGTTGTTCTTCTGGATTTTTTGAACAGGTCAGGGAAAATTTGACTACAGGGAAGAATTGTACTACTGGTACAATTTCCCTATCTAATCCTTATTTCACTCCTATTTATTATTTTCAATCAATTAATTTAAACATATAACACAAAATGATCATTATGACTTAAGAGCAGGTTATGCGTCTTATTTTTATTATTTATTTTTTCTATACTTTTATTGTTACATACTCACAGATGTCCCTGTTTCCCCCCCTTTGCCCACCTACTCCCACCCTTGCCCCCCCATTCCATCTGGCCTTCACCACACTGTTGTCTGTGTCTATGGTTTATGCATATATGTTCTTTGGCTAATTCCTTCATGTTCTTTCATCCAGTCCCCCTTCCCCCACCCCTCTGACAGCTGTCAGTCT